>CALNHX010005624.1:0-103406 GCA_940337035.1 Agriotes lineatus | reverse complement strand
ATAAGAGATTGGTAAAAGAATTGCATATTAGATCTTATTGTAGAAATCTTGATATTCGTTCTGAATTTTGATTATTTGACGTTAGGTGTCAATTTTTGAAAGTAAATGACTGGCAATTAAACAAAGAGAATTTGACAAGTCAATCATTGGTTACTAGATATTGCGAACCACCTGAGAGAGTTCATTAATAATTTGTAAAATAGAATTTGAATTGAAAATTAAAAATAAAGGGCAAAATAGTAATACAATAATTTAAATAAATTTATCAGCTAGCATAACATAGCAATACATTAAAAATTTATTAAAAGTGTAAAGTTTGAAAACAATCGTTTTTGAAAAATCGAAAAAACTGAAAAATCCATACACCATACTTCCGTTATGCGATTTTCTTCAAAGCTTGCTGTCGCTTCTACATAGTACACAAAACTTATATATAAGTTTCTACGCCATACCTCTTTTCATTTTTGAGATATTCTTACACACCAAACAGACAGACAGACATACAGACCAATAAACAAAAAAGTTTTTTTGGTTCACGGGACTGTAAACGTGAAAATCGGTTGAAAATTCAATTTCGAATTCGAATCCAATACTTCCTTTATCGAAAAATGGAAGTAAAACGATAATAATGCAACCACGCTGTACTTGATCGTCATTTCTATTGTCTCTTGCTGATATCTAGAATAAACGTTTGGTTCCTCAGAAATTGAATAGTTCGCCGAAACAAAAAGCTAACTCGTCGACGCTTTCGCAACTCTAAATGGTAGTAGACTCTTCATAAACAATGTTTTTAACGAAAGTTTTCTAAAATCACCACTAATAAAGACGTTGGATTTGAAACAGGAATGTTACACGTTTATGTGGATAAATCAAGAACTTTTTTGGTTAGATGTACGATTCTTATACTAATTGTAACTTGACTCCTACATCTACAACATTCCTTCTATTTAAATGATCTTGAAACTTTGCGCTCCTGAGATCGTATGTTAATTCTCATTAAAATTGAATAGACACTTTAAACTGAAAGTGATGTATCCTAGAAAGCTGAACTTATTGAAATAACAAAACTTCTCTTTATAACGTGAAAACTTAATAGAACTACATGTTGATGAATTGTCTGTAAAATAGGTATGTAACTTTCAAGTGTAAAATTTAAACTTGAAATTTAGCTGTAGCTAGCTACATTAAGAAATTCTGTTTCACGAATACCCTTTCTATTCAACATTTCCTAAACTTTAACCTTTATGCTTCATTATCGGGACTTGCTTCAACTAAAGCGTTTTCCATCGGCTAATGAAATGCAAATACAAAAGCATTTTGCGTTAGAAAAGAGTGTTTACACTAAATTTGTGAAACAAACAAGGTTCGATACCGGCTTTAATACTCATTATACAAAACAAACCACAGTACGAAAACATTAATAAAGTATAATGCGAAAATGTGAAACTAACTCGCAATACACGTCCATTCGCCGACGCGGAATGAGGATAAACCCCTTTGAATGACCGAACCAGGTCTCCAGGGACCCGTTGGTGCCGTGTCCATTCCTGCAGCAGCCTGTTTCGAGATTAGAAGCCCCATATAAGCTTACCGTCAGGTAATCGATGTCCCAATGATTACACGGCTTGACAGCGTGAATGACGGCTGAAGCGACGCACGGATTTTGAAATAACAAGCCACCGTTTCAAGACCCAACCCCAAGAGATTGAATTTTTGCAAATACCCCGATAAACTAGGTCGCCAGGCTTATTTCACAGAATAAGAAACAAGGCCGCTTTATAAAAGCAAATAGGCTACCAATAAAATGAACTGATTTTGAAGGGTGTAAGGTTCACCTTCGATGCTTAATAGACAAGCTTAATGGTAATTTAATTTCTCTGTCGTTCAATATGGATTGCCCAACTACCTTCTGTAGCAGTTATAATTGATGAACATACGTGAAACGAGTGTAAATAACTCGTCTCGCTACATTTGTAAACCATAGAGACACCAGTACAAATGGAAAGGTTCCGTACTAAAAATTTTAATGTTTTAAAAGTGAAGTAATAAACCCAATCACATCCCTAAGGCCCATTCGCAAAACACCACACAATATGTTTTAACAACGTTCCCGTTGAGGTCTCGAACGTTAAAACGTTTCTGAATACCTAAATATAATTTCAACTGTAGGATTGTAACTGATCCAATTTAAAAATTTATTTCACTTAACGTGAATTAAATAAAATTTTACACAACCTCAGTGGCGCAGTGAGTAAAGTGTCAGTTGTACAATTTGGGTGACCATTCGATTTTAGAATAAAATTAACGTCGCCCTCCTGTGAAGACTGATCTAGAAGGTATAGTAACAGTACTATTTACACCACGTATACGTACAAGTGCGAGTAAACGTGGTTTATTTCAATCTAAAGGTCGAAGAATCCAAAACCAAGTATAACTATTCTTTTTAAATTGCATTTAGTAATTCAATACAAGTTTTTTAAATGTATAAGTTTGAGGCTATATCATAAAGGTGCATTTGTCTTAACAAAAGATAAATGTTGTTGACGGCAAGATTTTTATACTTACATCTTTAAATCAACCTGATGCTTTGCTTGAGATATTTTTTATTTATTTTAAAACCACTGTACTATGTTTGTGTTGGAGTTCTTGTTTCTTCCATATCGTTCTTATATTTACAACTTAGTTCATGTTTATAGATTTCTTCTGTGTCTCTGAGGATATCCATTCTTCCTTATCTATCTATTCCAAACTATACGACATTTTCTGAAGTTGTTGTTACGTACATTTTTGCATTGTTCAAGCAAAGTTAATGTTAATTTATGATTAGAAAAATATCACTACTTTTTCCGATGCTTTGAAACAAGATATCACCGGTATTGTATTAGCAGAAGTCATCTTCCACAGAGAAGTACGTAGTAAACTACAAAAGTTTCGGGCTCAAGAACATTGAAGAGGTAACAACCAGATAATAATTTTTATTTTTAAAGATAATTGCTTCTTATTTCTATACATATTTTGGAACGGCTGATGTAAGCTTTCTATGCCACTTGAATCTATTATCTAAATGTTGCTAGCTATATTTTCCTTAAATATTTTCAAATATCGCAACGCTGCGGGAGTATATTTGACGGCCCACCAGCTAGCCTCAGTGGAGAAGACGTGCAGTTCTTTAAACGATGTCATTACCAAATATGGTGGGCGCAAAAAGGTCTTTCAATTACTACAAATATACTCAGATAGGTCAAGAACTCATAATCTCACTTTAAGCTTTAAAAATATCTGAACGTAGCATTAACGAGACCGTAAAGTATCTAAATAGCGCATTGGGTTATTAAATAATGCTGCATAAAAGAGCTAGTACAGTAGAGTGAAGGGTGTACTCGAAAGCAGCACCCCCAGATAGCGCTAACATAGCAGTGATTAACACAATTCAATACTCAATCTAAGATTAAACCAGTCAACTGTAAAATTACATACTAAGAACAGCTTCAGTTTCAATCACATTCTTGCGGTACAAATATTATTACCATAGATCATTAGGTCGTACGCTACTTATCTGTGAGAATTATGCTTCTGCATTGGGTGAATCAGATAGCCTTCAAAGAGCTCTTACAGCTGCTGCTGCAGGTGAAGGATGTTAGCTACCGTCACCAGCCGAACGCTTAGGCGATGTGGTACAAAATCAAACTAGGCTCCCAGAAGCAGAAGGATATGCACGCTTCCTAAGGAGGTAAAATCGCTGAAGTTTTTATAACTCTTGGGTAACGCCTGTATTACACTCGTTAATATATAGCCAGGACGGATAGCAATGTGCAATAAACTATCCGTCTAACAGACGTGGACTTATTCGTCACATATAGTGATCTCAGAGTCCGTAACAAGCAAAGCTTTTACTAAGAACTTCTCCAAATATCAAAAGCTAAGGGGGCGAACTTGGAGCACAAAATAACACAGAATGTTGCCAGCTAAAGCCACGATTTTGAAAGAGACATTTTCACAGAAAACAAAACGAACGGTTTGAAACAACTGGTGGAGCCTGCCGGCAATGCAGATTATCACATAAGAGCGCCACACAGCGCGAGCGGTCAATAAAGCGGCGTTCACACGAAAGTAGCATTCATTTAAGGGAGCCTTTACACGACCAAGAATTATACACTAAGAAATTCTAACGCAAATTAACGCTTTTACACGTAATAATATTTGTTCTCAAAATAGTCTTTCACTGAACGAATTACCTTCTTCATCAGTAGGTACTATTTGCTTTGCCAAAATTCAATTAAGGGGTAAAATTAAGGTTAATTTTAATCTTACTTTTTATTTCATTTATATTTAATTTTAATAATTGTTATAAAAGACTATTTATTTTTATTAATATTTAGTGAATGTTTATTTAAAAAAATTTTCCTATAGGTATAAATTATTTATTTTTATATCAAAGTTAGTGGAACTATTATTGATTATTTCATTTTTTTAGAATGTTGAAGAAATCATATTATTCTTAACCGCCCCTAGCTGAGCTAGCTTTTTTAATGGACACTAGACTTTTTTAATAGTTTATTTTGTTGTGAGTTTAAAATATTGGGTCTGTGGTGTTTTTTCTTTTCGCTTAAAGTTTTATTTAAGCTTAGGATTTTAGTTTATTTTTTTTACATGTAAAATTTTTTGTTTAACGATTTGTGCAGTATTTAATTTTATAAATTAATTTATTTTGGATTTAGAAATTGATAAGAGTTTGAATATAGTTTGTGCCAGCAATTGCGGTTATACAAACGATGCAATTATAATTTATTGGTTAGTAATGAAATGTTTATTTTATGTAGAAATTTATTATTAAATTTTTTAGGTGAAATTTTAAATTTGATATAGGTTTATATATGTTTTTTGAGGTTATTAAAATTTTATTTTAGACTAGGATTCGATACCCTATTATTAAAATTATAAAATGTTATTATTCCTAATTATTATTAGATTATTTACTTGAAAATTAAAGATTTTGGCGGTATTTTAGTCCATTCAGAGGAACCTGTCCTGTGATTGATAACACACGATTTACTTTACTTTTTTTTTCAGTTTGTATATCGTCGTGGTATGAGTACTTCAAAAGAATTAATAATACTCAATAAGTATAATTATAGTTTATGTCAGATCAAGGTGCAGCTTATGAAAAAGAAGAGATGGGTTACAATAAAATTATTTTTGGTTTGCTTTTTAAGTATTTGTTAATAAATTGGATTTGAATGTAATATTTTTTAAATTATTATTGTGATTATTGGCTCTAAGATATGCACATATTGCCCGTCACTCTCGTTTAATATGAGATAAGTCGTAACATGGTAGATGTACTGGAAAGTGTATCTAGAGAGATCAAATTAAAGCTTATTAGAAAGTTTTTTATTTACATTAAAAAGTTCATTGTGCAATTCAATGTAATTTGATTATTTATTAAATTATTTAGTTGATTTTTTATGAAATTATTCTTTTTTTTATTATTTAATTAGGAAAAAGATTTTTAATTATAGTTTATTAGTAAAGTGATTGAATTTTGAAATATTTATTTATATTTATATAAGAAGAGTTAATTTTTTGTACCTTGTGTATCAGGGTTAATTTAGTATGTTATTTATTTAATTTTCTCGAATTAAAAAGGCTATTTTGATATTAATTTAATTGTTATATAAATTTTTTTAATATTCCTATAGTAATGAAATGTTATTCGTTTTTTTAATATATCTAGTTTTTTAAGAAAAGAATTAAATTCTATTATTATTTATTAAAAGTTAATTTTTAACTTTTAGGTTTTAATATTAAACATTGCGGGCTCCATAGCTCAGTGGTAAGCATTCTGGCTACTGATCTAAGGGTCGAGAGTTCGATCCCCGATCCCGGTGAGGTTTTTAAAAATAGAAAAATGCGGATGAAAACCTCTACAGAATGCCATCATTCGGAAGTAATGTAAAGCCGTGGGTCCCATGTTACTACGATGTGTAGCATGTAAAAGATCCCTTGCTAATGTTGGAACTCCTTAGTCTAGGAAAAATTCTAATTAGGACAAAGGTACCTGGTACTCTGCATGCCTAGACCTTGTTCATGGGGTGGCAAAAAGAGCCTATAAAGGCCTACTTGCTAGACTCGCTAGAGTCTCCCCAAAAATAACACTAACTAACTAACTAATATTAAACATTTAAGGGATGAGCTTTTAATTGTAGCTTTAAAAACATTAATCTTATTTAATAATTTGTATAATTAGAATTATTAATCTTTAGAATAATTTTATAGTTGATTTTTTTATTATTATTTATGATTGTTTTACGTTTTATATTGAAACATAATTTTTAATTTTTATTTATTATTAATTATGATTAAATTAGTAAATTTTGATTGTTTAAATATTTTCTTTTGAAAGGTTTATAAAAGGAATTCGGCAAATTTTGTTTTTCGCCTGTTTATTAAAAACATGTCCTTTTGATTATAATTTAAGCTCTGGTCTGCTCAATGAAAATTTAAATTGCCGCGGTATTTTGACCGTGCAAAGGTAGTATAATAATTAGTTTTTTTATTGAAAGCTGGAATGAATGATTGGACGAGAAAACAACTGTCTCTTTAAAAATTTTTGTTTAATTTAATATTTATTAAAGACGAGAAGACCCTATAGAGTTGTATATTTATTTAGTAATAATTTATTTGGAATTTTTTATTTTTTTATTTTTTAATTATTTGGTTGGGGTGACTAAAAGATTTATTAAACTCTTTTAATTTTATTATCATTTATTTGTGAATTGGTTATCTATATTTTTTAAATTTAAGATAAAATATACGGTACCCCCCACCCAGAAAAGCGTCTTTCCGTGCTTTCCAAGAATACTTCGATACTCAGCATCACTCCGTTTCGCTAATACAATGAAATGCTATGAACCAGTTATTTATAAAAAAAAAACAAAAAAGCAAAAAAAAATTTTTTGCCGACGACCATAGCTCAAAAGTTGATGTTGCCTTCATTTTCGGAGACCTATCGTATGAAAACGATCCAAGTCTTCAGGAAGGTTCCTGGCGACCGGAATCGTGTACACATACGAACATACATCCCCCGCACAGCACGTTTAGGCACCCCCAATACGAGGGATTGACCTAGTGGGCTGGGATCTTCACCAAAAGATCCGCACCGCCGAGACGGAGATTTGATATAGTGGGTTCATTAGTCGGTTGGCTCGAATTTTAGAGATATTTGACTCAGAGTGGTTTTCGATATGAGGGAATTTCAATACTTCGTACACTTCGTGTCGAAGTAATTACCTTAGGGATAACAGCGTAACTTGTTTTTAGAGTTCTCATCAATAAAGAAGTTTGCGACCTCGATGTTGGATTAAAATTTATTTTTTTTTTGCAAAAGCTTAAATATTAAGTCTGTTTTACTATTAAAATTTTACATGATCTGAGTTTAAACCGCTGTGAGCCAGGTTGGTTTCTATCTTGATTTATTTACTACATTTTAGTACGAAAGGACCGATGTTGGATATATTTTATTTTATTTTTGAATATTATTAGTATTGATTTAGAATCTTTAAATGTAATTTTTTACAGGTAATATTTGTATGTTTTTGATGTTTTAATAATTTTTTTGAGATTAATCATTTTGGTTGTTTGTGTTTTAGTTGGGTTGCTTTTTAACTTTACTTGAACGTAAGGTTCTTGGTTATATTCAAATTCGTAAAGGGCCCAATAAGGTTGGTTTTATAGGAATTCCTCAACCATTTAGAGATGCAATTAAGTTATTTAGAAAGGAGCAAACGAATCCTATTATGTCTAATTATTGATCTTATTATTTTTCTCCTGTTTTTAATCTTTTTTTGCTTTAGTTTTATGGGTTTGTGTACCTTTTTTTCAGGATTTTTATATTTTAGTTTAGGGATATTGTTTTTTTATGTGTTTCTAGATTAAGAGTTTATACTATTATGATAGCAGGATGGTCTTCTAATTCTAATTATTCTTTATTAGGGGGTCTTCGGTGTGTTGCTCAAACTATTTCTTATGAGGTAAGTTTAGCGTTGATTTTATTGTCTTTTTTAGTATTAATTTCAAGCCTTAGAATTTTTGATTTAATATTTAATCAATATTATGTTTGGTTTTTTTTTGTAGGTATTCCTCTTGGGATGGTATGGTTTGTTTCTAGATTAGCAGAAACAAATCGAACTCCTTTTGTTTGCCGGAGTTTCGTTATGAATAGTATGTTGGCGGCACTGTACGTCTATGTCAAATTCGAGGTTAGCAAGTTAGATTTTCCGTCAGTTTTGACAGAAATTGACACAAAATCTAACCTGCTAACCTCGAATTTGACATAGACGTACAGTGCCGCCAACATACTATTCATAACGAAACTCGGGCGACTCGCCGGCGAGCCGCTGGCGAACGACTATGAATACGGCTGTAAGAATTATCAAATACCTTTTCGTGAAAAAGCAAAGCTATTATATACTAATTCGCTGTCGTTTCGTGGTTCTATTAGTGGTAACTTTGAACCTGAGACTTAAAACAAGCAAACGATACCTCCACACTTATGAGTGTACTATATGGACCTAACATGACTCTGGTAGGCTCAATGGTAGTGTGTCTGGTCGAAAATCAGGCGTAGCAAAGCAGCTGAAATCGCTGTTGGTCACATTATAAAAACTGCGTTGATCCATTTTACTATACTCAAGCTGTATCTTTTGGGTTCTATTTTCATCATGGGTAGAAACCTAAGCTACGTGTAAATTATTGATTTCCTCTGTTCGTGCGATAAAGCAAAGGCCGACAAAGTTTTAAATTGCTCACCCTGTATATTTATATTTGACTTACGTATATTTGGTTTTCAGTCAAGTAAATATCTAATCTGCTTACAAAATATAGTCTTCCTCAAACGAATAGTTGCTTAGCTACACCGCCAACAGACAAACGGACAAACGGGAATAATTAAGAAAACATGTTTTTGTCATCTAGGGACTACGACACGGGAAGACGTGAAGAAACCTTGGAATTTAATTTTTACCGATTACAATAAATGTTACAAAGTTATAAGGGAAGTGTTAACAAAATGCAAGTTAAACTAAATAGTGTTCGAAATTGCCCTCGTTTACAAGAAAACAGGCCTCTGCTCATAGCAGCAATATGTAATGTTTTATAATAAACTGTTTTAAATATATAAACCTATTTGATTATACTGTAAGGACTCGACTTCAGTTTCTATAACTTTCCCATTAACAATATTGTTGATGTAGCTCCATATGTAAAAATCCAGATAGGTTAAATGGGGTGACCACGGACCCTAAAATTGGTACGCCTTATTCAAGCCAACACCGCTACAATCGCTGATTCTGAGGAACACGATTGTTCTAGATTGCGTTAAAATGTAGTGGTGTAGCATCGTACAAAAACCACCTCATCAATGCATTTTTGGACATATTATGTTTATTTAATATTTTATTCAAATTATGGGTTCTCCCTCATTGCATTAAGTAAATGGTATAGCAGAGTACAAGACAAGGTTTTATATTCGACCTTAACATCGCGCATGCTTCATAATCAAGTTGTACATTGCATCATATATTCAGTAACACTTGTTACTTCGTTGTATTATGTTTATAAAGTACCACATGTCGCACCGCATGTGGTTCGCCGCTCGCTTTCCGTTTAATTTAGTGTCATCCCTCAGGGTGCTTGAGCATTACAGGCGAGCTAGATAGGTTCGAAGTTACTAAAGCAAACGCTTTAATGAAAACGCGTACATTTACGCTGGCGTTTGCTTTCTACGCATATAAATTCGGCGTGTGCGGACGCCGTTTTAAATAATCCCTCACCGGAATCTGTCAATACCGAACGCAAATTCTGGGAACGAAATTTTACGCTGTCCAATTTTAACTTATTGGAGTAATGGGCTTCAATTTTTGCCGTGCTTTTTTTTTCTGCGCCTGGGAGTTGGAATTCATGTTATTTCAGATGAATATAAACCTGCAATAATAAAAGTCGAGTAGGCAGGTTATGTGAACAATAAAACGATCCGGTGGTTTTATTTATAGCAGTTGTAATTATCATCTCATGCGGGTAGTATATGGGCACTTTAATACTGAAACGGCAGAAAATAAAGCTCATATAACAACTACATCTGCACAGAAAATAAACTTGAAGGGTTGACTGTTAAGTACAGTTCTTGTTTTACGGTACTGTATACCCACACTATAACTGAAGATAAACTGCTTTCTTTATGTTACGACTGAACGTCTGCTTTTATTTTTATCGAACCTGTAAATTTATGGATCTTAAAAATTTGGGATAGAATATTGAATAGCGCATAGATGCACTCATATAAATTTTGAAGACTTGTCTATAAAGGGCCATTGCCCTGAAAAGGTTAAACAGCTTTCGATTTGTAAAGGTCTATGATCTACAGTAAAAATAAGGAGTAAATAGATTAGTGAAGTACATTACAAAGGGATAAAGCAGATCCTAATATATGCATTTCAGTAGCAATAATATAGATTACAATCATTAAAGATGAAATGGTGTCATATTTGTATAGTACTTATTTGCGATAGTAGCGAGATATTGTCCACGAAAGCAAAACATTAAGGACGCAGCCACACACTAGTTGATATATTCCATAAAACATTTTATGCAACATCTCTTTATTCTGCAAATACAATATTAGGGTAATACAATATTAATAGTTTTAACACCTTGACACAATATGTCATATTTCAGCTATGGTCCCTATACAATATAAGTTGGTTATTGTTTGGTTGCTGTATGACACAGTTATTTATGGCTAATTATTAATATTATTTAATAAAAACCCTCTGAAATCCTACTGTTTCTAAATTGCGATTGTAAATAATGTCCAATAAAAGCACCGACCACGATATTTAATGTAATATTGAATAAAACAAGATACTTATTTAAACTGGACCAAATTAGCTAAATTTAGTTTCAAATTGGTTTACTCGAATAAAGCTCAGATGCCCAGAATTCGTTCTACTCAAATGTATAAAATACAGGTATATTACAGTGTTCGGATATATTGTATAATTTGTTTAAGTCTATACAAAAAAAATTAATGAAAATATTATGTACATAAATATTATAAAATAAAATTCCTTGGGGATATTAGTTTGGCGATGAGCTAATTTTAGAACGTTCGGCAACCCACACTGCACGCTGGCTTGGCCCGGTTGCTGCCCGTGACGCTCTCGAAGAAAGTTGGAAGACGGTACGGTGATCTGCCGCTCTGATCTACCGGGACCAACAAATCTAAAACAATATATTTACTCCAACAAAGATGGCGTTTGTTATTTATAGTTGGCGGGCGGACATATTCAATGAACAGGTGTTTTAAGATGCCGGTTACGTTTACAACGGGTGCATAAACCCTGGCTGGACGTGGTACGTCCTTTGTAAATAAGTTTGGGCCACTCGGAATAACACAAACCTTTTACAAAGCTCGGCTCGTTACAGCTAGAATCCCCGACCATCTCTGGAAGATTTCGGTCGGTCCGGACTCACGGTAGGAGCACCAATTTGCCTGCTTCGAGGCACCTGGATTATTCCGGCCGCCTGAAGGTCTTTCTTAGTACGTAGGTAAGTCGTGGTTTAGGTTTTATTTATTGAAATATTATGATAATAATGTCCTGGAGGAGTCAGCTGGTACGGCTATTAAACGGGCTTTCTAGCAAGATGGAGCCGAATCCACCTATGCTAGCCCGGTCAGAAAAGAAGCTCTAGGCCTCGGGGCGGGGACCTAGAGGTGGTGGTCAGAATCAGGTTCAGATTCAAGCCTCAAGTGTCGTTAACTAGCTTCGCATTCTCCTTCTATACTCTTCGAGCACCTGGGGGCTGAAGAATAACTGCATGGCAGCTAAGATCGACTTATCGAAAATCCAAACGATATAGAGATGGAAGTAAAGATTGTAACTGGAATTAGCGCCATTTAAATTTCAAGCACACTATTTGTGCCTTAGGTAAATTTGACGCGGGGGCTAACGTAACAGTATCAGAGACGGAAGATGACCCCCAAAGAATACTTTTCGAATTGAAAAATGTAGCTGTTACGTCTAATACCACAATATCAACAAAAAAGTATATGTACTTATATATTATGTTTAAGTTAAATAGTAATAATTAGCTGTATAATGTTAAAATATGTTGAAAATGTACAACTGCTTATTTTGTATTTATGAACGTAAGCGATATCGGCTTGCCGCCTGCTTACTATTCTTAATAATAACAATAATAATAATAATAATAATAATAATAATAATAATATTGAAGGGAATGGCCGATTTCGCAGAACCATTTTTGGACGATGAGGCGGTACACTCGATGACTTGGGCGGATCATTTAGAGCATCTACGTGCGGTATTCACGGCAATGCATCAAGCAGGATTAACGATAAAGGCTAAGAAGTGTGAGTGGGGAAAAGCCGAGGTGATGTATCTGGGACATAAAATAGATCAGAGATTTCGACAACCGTTGGAGGAAAGGGTAGCGGCCATACAGGAGTTTCGACGTCCTGAAACCAAACGGAATATTCGTGCATTCCTGGGGATCACAGGATATTATAATCATTACATCCCGAACTATGCAGACATAGCTAGTCCACTTCCAGAGGCATTACGGGAAAATGCGAAAACAAGGGTAGAACGGGATGATCAGAAAGAAGTTGCATTTCAACGATTGAAGGACGAATTAATAAGCGGTAAGGTGTTGAGAGCTCCAGATTATTCCCCCGAATTTATCGTACAGACCGATTGTTCGAAGAGAGAAATGGGGTTGACTTTGTCGCAACGAAATTCTAATCAAGAAGAACATCCGGTACTGTATCTGAGCAAGAAACTCACGGACAGGGAGCAAGCTTATAAAGCAGGTAAACTCGATTCTGCAGCTTTAGTCTGGGCAGTCGGAAAATTCGAACCTTATTTGTTTCTGGGCCATTTTACCGTAGAAACGGATCACTGTCCTTTGACCTGGTTACGGCAGATGAGCAATAAGAATGGAAGATTACTGCGGTGGTCATTAATTTTGCAAATGTTAAATTTCACTGTTCTCTATAAACCGGAAAAGAAATACGGAAACGTGGATTCCTTATCTAGGTATTTTGTTTAGTTAAGTCATCGAGAACCAAGGTATTACGGACAATTACACCAGATAACTGATGTTAATTCACGTAGGTTAGTTAAATTAGGGTAAGCATAATGAGACCATTTAATGCTGAGATTTATGACTGGTATTGCTTAAGTTACGAAAGAACGTCTTGTGGTGTAAAAATCGATAAATTTAAAACCCAAAGACTAATTTAAGCCGGGGGCAACTGTTACGATTTGCGTTCTTTAATGAAATGAATTATATGCGGTTGTACGAATAGACTGTACCTTGGTTAGCTATAAGCCATTTGTATCATAAATATTTTAAGGCAGCATTTCGTAGGCAAAATGGCATATTAAAATTACAACAAGCGAATACCTAGCCGATGTTTAGAAACGTGCCTTTCTCTGGGAAGCTGGAGATAACTGTTGCAACTCGATCATAAATATTACGTGCCGGCTGGAGCAAATTCGTTTTAGTAGAATAGTAAAACTTTATTAGCGATCATTTGCGAGGTGTCCGGATTGACAAATTTTACATTGTGAAAGCTTCAAATTTGTCAAATTCATAGAACTATTATGAACTGTCACGTCCGTATGTACGTGCCAAAATTTAGAACTGCTCTGATAGGCTTATTTGGACTTTTGTAAACGCCTACCGAGTTTTCTTGGTCAAACTGGACTTAGGATTTAGTTAATTAATTAGGGGATGCTAATAAGTAAAGTTAAGAAGTAACGATATTAAACTTAAGTTATTCTGTAAACGACAGAAAAATAAATGCAAGTATTTGTACTTAACTGGTCTTATTAATCTCGCAAGAGTAGCTTTGGTCTTCGTGTACAAATGTATTTTAACTAAAAGTATTGCTAGTTGAAGTCTGTGGGGTTTTCAATCTCTTGCGATTTTTATAATTCGGTAGTTGTTCATCCTGTTCACGTAATCATTCCATGCTCTTTTGCGTTGTCTCATTCGTTTCACTATATCATGAGTATCGCACATTTCTCTTAATTCGGTGTTGTGTACTACATCTCTTAACGTTATCGTTTTCAATATAATTAAAATTCGGTGGTTTTTAACGGTCTCCTTATTCTTGCTATCTCCGCTCTTTTTACTTCCTTTTACAATAAAGGAAGTATTGGATTCACCCCAAAAATTCGAAATTAAGTTTTCAACAGATCTTCACGTTTTAGAGTCCCCTGATCCCAAAAAACATATTTTTTTATTGGTCTGTCTGTCTGTCTGTCTGTGTGTCTGTGTGGCTGTCTGTGTGTCTGTGTGGCTGTCTGTCTGGCAACAGAATATCTCAAAAACGGAAAGAGGTATGCCGTTGAAACTTAACGACACGAGTTTGATTGCTAACAACGAGGCGGTGAGCCGAGCTTTGCAGCAATCAAACGAGTCTCGTTAAGTGCCATAAGCAAACGTGTATTGTGCAATATTTTATCTTCATCAATAAATTCTGGTTGAATGTATTTCTTTATACAAAAAGAGTGCGGTAATATTCATTACCATTACCTTACTGAGTGCCTACAAAATGCTACATTAAAAGATTTATGCTACAAATGGCTTATAGCTAACTAAAGTATAGTCTATTCCTACACCCGCGTATAGTTCATTTCATTAAAGAACGCAAATCGTAACAACAGGAAGGCCGGGAAAAAGATGGCGAGACAATCGATGTCCACGAAGCAAAAATAGGTCACTATGCAAAATGCAGGTTTGATCCTAAGATAGGAAGGGACAAAAAGAATAATAAAACCCTGTACTGATGAACTTTAATGGCTGCGCGAATGTAGTTTCTAGTGTTTCAATAAGTAAATAACTTTTCTACTTTATTAAATGAATTGGGTTGAAAATTATTCCATTATAACTAATAATAGCTATTTATGTAACAAGTGCTAAAAGTGGACGTTTATGCACGAGTTTGCACACAATATTTTTTATACAGCCTGAAATTTACAGTTATTAATTCATAAATGTCGATTTAACAAAGATTTTAATTTATGACAGTTATCAATTATGTCATAGTAAAGATATGGCCCTGACGCGCAGGTTACTGTTTCTGCATCCGGTAGCTGTTAAAGTTAGTTGTCAAAGGTAATTATAAATGTACATATTTTACTTTATTCGTTACCTAATGCTTTAATTATTTAAGAAAACACTTTACCTCTAACGAAAGAAGTAACTAGAATACCTGCACAACCTCACTTCCAGTTCGAAATTCTAAATAGAACACCAGCTATTTACTTTTAGCACATGGGCTAAAAGTAAACAGCTGATGTCACTTTTAACACGCTGAATTATGAAACGTCATTTTTAGTGAAAAAAGCTAGCGCTAAAAAGCCTACTTTTAGTAGTGGTCGTAGAAAAAAATATTTACATCCATTTCGCAATAAAATTTGTTTCTTTCCATAGCTATTCAAAAGCCACCTTATAATCCATAAGCTTTGTTATTTTGGTGTTTCCGTAACAGGCAATAATGAATTCGTGAACTGATTTTAAGTATTGCAATTTTTTAAATAATTGTTACTGCCATTAAAGGCAAATAATAAATTGTGTCCGTCTCTCTTTTTGCGGTTGTACGTTTCTACGTAACAAGCCAATGAATGTTAAATGAGTTGATTTTACCTTAAATATAAGAAACTAATGAGCAATTGTAGGGACAAACCCCTTAAACTGATTATTGAATTTCATAGCAAGAATGACTGTCGTATAAATGAATAAAACTGAATTAATTGCATAGCGTAAAGTAAAGTACAATATTTTAGCAAAAACTAATTAGGATTCGATCACCCACAGTCGTGGCACGGGCTAGCTAAGAATGATGTTAATTACCAATTTCTTGTCAAGTTGACAAAACTGGCAATTACAATCAAAAAAGTGTTACGGAAGCTAATTAAGAGGTTTGAAAGTCAGTGGGTAAGCGTGGTGACACTGGCGCCTTGATTGATTGATGAGTGTCGTCTAGACATAACCACTGGATTTGCATTCGTTTTCGTTGGTTGCGCTTGACGGAGGGACGGAATGGCCGATAAAGAGTTTTCGAACAGCGGCCTCTTGCACAATTAATCTTCTTCAGACACACAGACATTTGTCCAATCCCCACGAATTAGCATTTTGCTGTTTTATTTTCTTCAATTAAGGAGACTTTCCAAATCCTTTTTTAATGATAAGATATTTGATATTCTTCTCTTTGTTTTATCCGGAGCACTTGCAAATTTGTCTCTGAATAATCAGAAATAATTGGATGACTCCGTGCTAGATTCTAGCTGCTCTTTCTTATAGCTTTTAATTACGCAGTTTGCGAAGCTGTTCATATTTCAATGGAACTTCCTTCAAACAATATGGCAATAATTATGCCATTGCCACTTCTTGTCGGCTTTTTTTTAACTGCCGCGAGAATGCATTAAGCCTCCTTCATATATTTACTTTTTTCCTTTTATTACGTTTAGAGTTGCCTTTTTGCCAAGCAGATCAATAACAGTATCGATTGTGGGGTTAAACATGCTGAGTGGATACACGTAGCAAGATTGGATCTCAATTAGGATTAGTTTCATGGCTATCGGATATGACTACAACTGATTTTACATTTTTGTACAATAAATAAAAATTTACAAAATTACCTATAATTAAACTTTATTTTACGAGGTGGTTCGGTACACGTAAAGGAGGTAAATTTGCAAACATAAATAATTGGGCTTTTTAGTAATTGGACTAAAATAATATTCACTTTATGTTTTTGAAATATTTATATCAGAAAACCGAAATACTTCTATTTCTATTTATTCATACTGTATAAATCTTTATTAGGAAAAACCAGTGGGCTATAGGTACTTTCTTTAGCATCCACAGTACGATATAAAAATTTTAAATTTCTGAAATGACGAAATATTCTATTTAATATTTCTGATTTTTCTAATATATTCCGCCATAATTTCTATACAAAGAGATCAAAATAAAAGATGTACTATTTTAGCTTTAACCATAATCCACACTCAAATATGATATCTATAGGCTTTGTGTCTTTCCAAGCTTTACAACCATGACATTCCATCCAGGACCATCGTCACTATCATAGATTTTACAACCTAGTCATTAGCGAAATATTTAAACAATATCTTAAAAAACTTCACTGGCATATCTCTATCGCATGTCCACAATTCATTACATTTCGTCAAACTTATGTCTAGTATAAAGGTTGAACTTTAAAAACCGCTTGTGAACCTTCTTAGCTTCTCTCTTCTTACTAAAGTTCCCAGAGCAAGGTAATATCCAGGGTGTCCATTTACTGCGCCAGTCTCCGATTACGTCTTTACCTTTTTTCCGATAGAACGTTTGATTAGGGAATCCTAATGGGATTGAAGGGGGCACATTTCAAAATAATTTTGACATACAAAAGGTCCCAACAAAGTTTGGCCTAAAAAATTATTAATTATTTAAATGAAACAACCTGTATTTCTTAAGGGATGTTCAAGCCCCTACAAGTTCAACTCTCACTTTTCTCACTTTGCATGCAGCGGTTTAAACTTATGAACGTTTCTAGGATGTTTGTCAATTTCAAGCTTTCATTTGAAACATCATATTTTCACCCATTTTTGAAAAACTGGAAATTGAGGGGCTTGACATCTACGATACACCGCTAATATTACTAAAGTTTTATAAAAACTGGATATTTCAATACAGGGTGTTCAAAATACCGGTTCAAATATCAGTATCTTCAATCTTTATTTTCTCATTTTTTAAACGAAACACCCGATATTGTATTACAGGAATAAATAGAGCCTTAGATTTTCTTAATTTTGACCCCAACATTGGAAACGTCACCACTTGCCCTAGGATTCTCGAGAACAGACTAATAGCCACGACTGAATACGCTCAGGGAGATGGGCGTGGTCCTAAAAAGGGGTGTTGTAAGAAACGTTAGTTAGTGAACAAATATGATAAGAGACATTAGTTAGTACGCAAATGTGATGCGCTTGCATATGGCACTGTACATTGAGAATCTATTCGTACTGCATAATAAAAAAGGGTTGTTATAACAAACGTTAGTTAGTGCACAAATATGATAACAGACATTAGTTAGTACGAAAATCTGATGCGCTTGCATATGGTACTGTACATTGATAATCTATTGACACTGCATAATAAAAAAGGGGTGTTATAACAAACTTTAGTTAGTGCACAAATATGATAGCAGACATTAGTTAGTACGCAAATGTGATGCGCTTGCATATCGCACTGTAAGACGCACATTTTTTATTAATGCGAAATGCTTACGTCTAGTACAATACCTTCACTTGTCGCCAGCGTGGCCGAGCGGTTAGGGCGTCAGGCTGCGGTGCCATGGTACCTCAGTTGTGGAAGTAAGGAAAGTAAGGCAGTTGTCGAAGGCGTGATTCTAACCACATCACTCAGTAAGCCTGTAACGATGTGCCAAATGACTGGGTTTCGGAAAGAGATATTTCAGCGACCCTGACTCTCAGGCCATGTTCCTACATGGAATGAAGTGCCCGAACTTTACTTACAATGCCTTCACTTAACTTTACCTGTGACGGTCGAAGTTAATCCAGCTTGGAGTTCAGCGGATGTCCCAAAACTGCGAAATGGGGCGAGGGGATTCAAAGAGCTCGAACCTTATCAGTTGATAATAAAGTCCCACAGTTTCCTAACTAGAAGCCACGATGCGACCAGAATAAACGACAAGGCCCACACGTAAAGTTTGACCCACATACACATAGGTGGTTATATTGGCACGACGGCCCATTCGACGAAACAGGAAAGCGCCTGGCAATTCGACAGAAACAAACACCGCTGCGACCGACCTACTCGCTTCAAGTCCGGGAACATCCACCCAAATCAATGGCAAAAACAATCTCGCAAGCGCCCAGCGGACACCACCCCGAAGGTGCGACGTCGCTGGCCGCGCACCTCAAAAACTCGACTCACTCCTTCTTGTGCCTGATGCCAACTGCCCTTTTAAAACCGCACAGACAGCCTCGAAAATGCAAACAACGCAATCGATAATATAGTGGAGCAGGAGAGCTGTAGCTTCCTCACTTGTACTCTTGGCTTTGCGTTTTAAATTTATCCCAGAAGACACACCTGAAAGCAAGTTCACGACCGACGCGAGGCGATAAATGAACTTGTGCAACGATGGACAAGATGATTGCTAGCTTGTTCACTCGCTCGTAATCACGGGCGATTCATATCGCAGAATATTCTAGAAATTCGTCTGCATACCAAATCGATATTGGAACCTAGCGTGCCAACGAATATAAACAAAGATACGAAATTAGCGCCTTTCAGATTCTACGGCGACGAGCGCAGCTGTGTACGCTGTAAGCCATTAACTGCTTGCATGAAATTCGATAAGCTTAACTTAACAAGCGGAATTATATGAAAAAACCATATACAAGTAGGGTCGCAATTATAGTCTAATTAACCGTACGTTCGTACACTTTAAAAATGTCCTGAGAACATGTAATTTAATCCAAAGAGGGTTTGGAAAATTAAACTTTTAATAGAAAATCACGATGAATGTGTACTATTTGGCCCATGGTTTATAATAGTTCTGTTAAAAAACCGATTTGATAGTTAACTGTGGTTTTGTCATAAATCGAACACCGGTAAATCAAAAATCTGATTTTAAACGAGTTAGCCAACCGGTTTGTAAGCCTGATTAAGAACCAGTTTGTAAATCTGTTTAAAATACGATTTGTAAACTGGTTGACGAAGCGGTTTAAGCATCTGTTTATAAACAGGTTTAAAACCAGTTTATCCGCCGGTTTAAAAACCGATTTATTAACTAATTTAAAAGTTTGTTCTTAATAACAAAAATGCGAATCTACAGCTTCCCTATTTTATGAGAATAAACAATTTATGTTTATTAGAACAGTTTAGAAATTGATTTTAATCGCGTTTATAAACAGGTTTTCAAACTGGATCGTAAACCGATTTAGAAACCGGTTTTTAAACAGGTTTACAAATCTGTTTATGAAACGGTTATATGCAGGTTTTGGTTAACTGGTTTACCGGTTTTAGATTTATGAAAAAACCGTAGTTAACCGACAACTGGTTAACCATGAAATTTGTTTATGGCCAACACCACTAAAAACCATGCCACAAATATGAGGAGCGTTCAAATATGAATTATAATTTGAACTGCGTGCCAAAAGACAAAGACATGCACTGAAGTTGTATATATTAATTAATGCTCTGGAACAAGTCCTAACTTCATTCAGTCGTTAAGTCGTCACAATTCATTTTCATTCAATTGGCAAGCATGAATGAAGTAGAGGTGCATTCAACCGTCGAACAGCGCATTAGCAAATATCCTATCATCGAAGATAAAAAACCATAAGAAATTTGAGTAAGAGTTAAAAGACAATTTGATGCACAATCACTATCAGACATAAGCATTTACAAAAGCAGTAAAGCTTTTAAATATGGCTGCAAGGGTGCCGAGAATGAACCGCATCCGCGCCGCTCTAAAACATTGACAACAGAAGAAAATAATTACAGAGTAAAATGCACTTAGGTATTTAAACGATCGTCGAATTACAGTGAGGGATATTCCCTTTGCATTAAATATCAGTAGAAATAACTTAAAAAAAACGAGAGTTTTCTGTCTGCGTCTTACAGTGCTCGACCCTATTTCGCTATTCACAAGCTGTCTACAATTCAAAAATTGAAATGGAACCTGCAGCCCATTTACCATACATTTCGGTCCTTGCTGCATCAGTTTTATTATTTGTTTGAACCCTTAAAGGAGTTTATAGGAGAAAACACAAGGTGTAATTCCGCTACGGTTTTGATGGCTTTATCATATGGTTATACGGTAAAGACGCTTTACCTGACTTCTTAAACCATCTCAGTAGTGAAGTTCCAGATATCAGCTTTATCATAGACACACAAAAAGATAGTAATATTTTTTTTCCGCTTGTACATATCTTTAAAACTTGAACATTCTCTATATCGCGTCGCAATATCATCCTACATAGAAAATGTCCGTTATCAATTCACTTGTGCACCGTGCTGTTGCCAAATCTCAATCCGATAAAAATCTACGCTGAATTGAATCATATTCGAAATGCTCTTCGAAAAATTGTTACTCTGCTAAGGATATGCAATCCGTCACCAAACTCCATCTTCATCCACAGCCACCTAAACCTCCGAGACCGTCCTACCTCAGTACCCCCCCCCCCCCATATACTCAAAGTCACCGATATTATCAAAAGGTGTTTACAGAGTCGCTTGCTCTTAGAATATTGTTTACATCGATAAAACAGGACGTTCAGTATCTTTGTATCTCCGTATCCCTGAATGCCAGCGTTATCTCAGATCAGGTTTTGCTTCACCATTAACCAACGTCAAACACCAACGCGATACCGGTTATTAGATCTTTCTGGATTAAAGTTCTAGCAAATGTAATCAAGCTAAGGGTGCACGCGGCTAACGTCAATCGGACATAAGCGTGGCTCTACTCTGAAAATGTAGGCGTTTCTATTTAATTCAACTCAAAAGGGACGTATAAAGTATGTATTGATAATGTTCCGAAGGCACTGGGTTATGTATTCTCGGGTAACTAGGTGGTCGGCGCGGCGTCCCTAACCCAGAAGAAGACGGACACGGAGTAGTAAGGATGGAGTTGATGTTGGGCTGATTACATAATCTTATCTTGCCTTCACCTGCTGCTGATTTAATTTACTTATCAATTCAACTGAATACGGTTGCACAGAGTAGAATCCAAAATAATGGCATGATTGAAATAAATATTTGGTGAACAGACGAAGTTGGTACGACGTGTAATTTATTGATGAAAGGGAACATGCCCTAACAGTAACGTAGCGGGTTGAAAGCTGTGATTCGTGGACTTAATTTGGCTGGTCACAATCCAGCCTGCGTATTAACATATCTTCCTTATGGCGAGAATATCAGAACTGGTATCCATGAGGCCAACAACGAATAAACGACAATAGAAAAACAGTATCAGAATTAAACCTAAATATAAGAGTTATAAAAGTTCTAGCTTACAAGGAGGGGAGATAAATAGAGTGCAGAAAATAAATTATTAGTAGAAGTTGTACAGAAGAGAAAGTAATTAATTATAACGGAACGCAGAGTAGAATCTGAAAACTGCATGATAATGTAAATTTTCCCTTTGGTAATTCCAGAATTTGTGAGAAGCATTTTGCAGATTGTATGTGTGAGAAGGTATAATCAATTTATTATAGCTTTTATCCAATACCTCCTAATAAACGCTTCATAACTATAACGATTTTAACAATCGCAATGTGAATATTACGCACAGGTGACTTTTAGATTACTATAACTCAGCTAGTGAGTTTTGGCTTACAAATTAATGTTTAATGTTGAATTCAAACAAACATTTTGGTTTTGATGTTTCTTCTATGTTTATTGACAGGTATGAATAAAATGTACTGCACGCGTACTGTTACCAGGTGTTATCCACATCAGAAAATCACGGCCTACGGCCTTGTGGGCCAAACTTTTCCTCTGGTGGGTAATATCCACATAACACTACTTGCACAGTAAATAACTATTCCTAAGGGTAAGATATTACACAAGTACGCTAAATTCCTTTCTATGTTATAGCAGCGCTAGCATTATAAAAGGCACAAAAGCTGACATTGAATTTAAATGTCCTTGTACTTGTGCCTTAATGGAGGACGTAAAGCGATGGAAAAAATCAAACAATCAAAACGAATTGAGCGAATCGGGATTGTAACATTATTAAAGACACTATATTTGATTAGGACTCGACATTGTCCACGAAATTAATTTATACTAGGGACGCAAACAGACCAAATTGTTCTCCACGGGTGAAAAATCGAGGCGGTCCGGAGCAAGATTTACACAGTTAATTTCCATAGCTTACTCGACCAAGCGGGGAACAAATTACATGGCGACAACATCCAAGTAGGCGCTTGGGAGTGTGGCTTTAGGATTACAAGGCTGTCAAGGTTCTCCTGCTGCCGAATTTATTGCTATCTTGTGTTATTTGGCGAAAAATATTATTAGCGCGAATGGTCCCCCAACAGCTTATTTCCAACTGCATTATAAATGAAGTCAACTCGGGCCAATCAATGGAAAACCAATTTCCCTACGCATCCAACTAGAAACGCGATATACGCGTTCATACATTGCAGACTGGTGTAATTCTGCCAACACAATAGGGCTGTAATAGGAGCTAACAGGTTATAAATAATAACCGCAACCGGAATATTCCACCACAAAATAATCATTTCAAAATGACAACGCGTTCATTTTGTAGTGCAGCCATTATCTTTGCTCCATGCTTACTATTACATAAACGATATTGGTAAATCAATTTAGATTGTCATACCGTTAATTACAAGACTAATGTGCCCAGCAGAGATATTCTGAAAGTTATTAGAAGCTTAAAATAATAATGAATGCTACGTTAGTTGAAGTAAATAGGAAAATACGTCGACTATTTCCCAATCGACAGAAAAGAGAAGCAATCGACAGTTTAGGAAGCTTAGTTAAACTAATAACTGGAAATTTAGATGCTACAGACGGACAAAAATATGAAAAGTCTATCGCAGAACTTCAAAAGGAGCAAGAACGCCAAAAACAAGCAATAAGTAAACAAATATCGCTCACAGAACAAATGTTAGATAAAGTCAACAAATCCATAAAGGTTTTGCAAACCAATCAATATTTACTGAAGTCGCGAATTCTAAAAATTGATCCCTAAGTAAAGGAGAATGCAATACACAAAGCTGAAATGTACTCATTAATCAACATGCACACAATATTCTTGCAATTTACTGCAATTTCAAATTTAATATTGTACATAAGTAACACCCTGGAAGAAGCTGTTACTTTTTCCAAATTGAAAACTTTTCACCCCTCAATCATAGACCAAGAGGACTTAGAAGCAAACCTAAAGTTTATAAAAGGCAAAATAAATAATTTGGAGCTACCTTTCGAACCAACCAAAGAAAATTTATTACTATTCGAGAAAATACTAACCGATAAAGAAGTGCGTCTAACAGGGCAACGAAATATGACTATTACCGTCTCTATCCATTGCCAATGAAAATCGACCAACGATACCAAGATGTGTTACCACAGAATAAATACCTATTACTTTCGGAAACTAATTATATCTCTATTAACGAACGTTGCGAAGAGATACTAAAAACTGATTTTATTTGTAATATTCCAGAGCGAAGGAGTTTCGAAAACACCTTATATGAAGCGCAACTGCTCTCATTTTCAAGAACTAATAATTGTAAACCCAAAATGTTTTCCCTAGAAAATTATAAAATTAAAAAAATAGATCGTGACTTATAGATTATTGAAACAACCTCTGAGTTGATAAGCAAACTAAACTGTAATCACGATCACAGGAAAATATCATTGTTAGGCACATATACCATTCAATTACCTGTAAATTGTGAAATGCAAACCCAATATACGAAATGGTTCATTTACCAATGCTTAACCAAACAGTTAATCAACTAACTGTTAATAATATTGAATTTCCAAAATTGCATTTAGAACAGCTTAGGGAAAAATTAAGGAAATTACTCGGTGAACATGTGACCACCAATTACAATACTTATGCACACGCAAGTAACTTTACATTAATTGTAATTTTAGCTCTAATATTGTTTGCCATATTTGTGTTATATAAGTACCATTTATTGCCTAAAATCTGCCAAATAATTAAATCAGAAATTAATAATGAACCCTTACAACCTATAGAAATATTGCTCTGAAAAATAGGTGGAAAATGTGATTTCCCCAAATTTGTCATCTTAGTATGGGAGGAATTATGTTACATTCCCAGATAGATAGAAAGAACATTAGTTATGATAAGATAATCTCAGTCGCGTAGTACATATCATTGCATTCCCGAGGGACGCAAGTGTTATCTTATCTTTGCTGACGCAGCTTATGTAACCTGCTGGCATACATCGCAGGATGCAAGCAGTTGTAATTTAGAATCTGTACCATTCACATGTATTTTAAAATTGTAACTCCGTCTGTGTATTGATATGAAATAAGTTTTTTTTATATCAATCACAGTTCATAAATTTAATTTGCATGTCGGTGATTATGACACAGTTCTACCCAGAATTCAGCTCTCGGTTACCCGACTTATGAGTTGTCAAAGTGAGGTTGTGTGCATACGCAAATCATAATAGCTATTTATGTATCAAGTACGGAAAATATTGTTTTAAAGGACGAATCGTAATTAAAGACCAGGCGACGAAGCAATTTAATGAGAGAAGTGCCATCAAACTATATTTTTGGTCTGGAAGCGTGAAGTAGTACGGCTTCTGCTCCGTTATGAGTTAAGGCAAACCAAAAGTGACGAGTGATAAATAGTGCAGCTACCGTAAGGTCAATGCCTGTGTGATAAGCGCAATCACGTACGTGCAAATTTATATATACAAAGCAAATAAAATTTGAAACACAAAGCAAATTTAACCAAATTTGAATACTAAATAAACAATAATATTTGCACTGAAATTAAAAACCAGCACTTGCAATGCAACATTCCAGTGGCGGCGAACTTATTAACAATAGTGGGTATCCACATTATTCACAAACTATGCAAGGTTTCAACACACCAGGGATGTCATTCCAACCGGCAATTCCTATGCAACAAATGCAGTTTCAAAACAATGTACGGCAATCCTTTCCTGCCCAACAAACTTAATTAAATCAACCCATGGGGTTGCTTTGCAACGAATATGCCTAATTATATTCCACAATTATACTCACAGCAAGCCTATTATGAACAACACTTATTACAGAATGTGGTAAATTCACAAACAACAAATGAAACTGCAATGGAAGTGACACAAAACTCACAAATTCCAGGAAGCAGCAAGGTGCATCATAAACCTGATGGTGAAGTGGTAACCCTTACTGATGATAAGGATATAGAAGACAAGCCAAACGACTTTCAATCTATTAGAAAGAAACGTAAAAGAATAATTTATGCAAGACAAAACACACAATCCGTCACAACCAG
The DNA here is from genome assembly GCA_940337035.1 of Agriotes lineatus. Lineage (NCBI taxonomy): Eukaryota > Metazoa > Arthropoda > Insecta > Coleoptera > Elateridae > Agriotes > Agriotes lineatus. Next base: position 77,263 of record CALNHX010005624.1, on the reverse strand, counting down.
TAACAGATTTCAACCACACATGAAACAGAAAGATGGAGATGCATCAAAAACAAAACCAAATAGCATCAAAGAAAAAGTACCGCCATTTATCTTACACTTTGTAGATAAAATACCACCCTTAATTAAACTGATAGAATCAGTAGTTACAATAAACAATTCTTATTACCAACTAATGAGTGGTCAAAAGATCAAACTTCAAATAAACACGGTAGAAAACTACAAAAAAGTCAAAAAAGCACTAGATGACAACAAAGTAGTTAGACACACATACAGCCTAAATGACAATAAAAACTATAAAGCATTGTTGCGTAGTCTACATCATACCACAGACCACAAAGAAATCAAAGCAGCATTCGCTGAAAAAGGACATCAAGTAGCAGGTATTGGTGCCTTAGTGAAAAATAATAATGGAAACCCTAAAAATCTCTTCTTCATTGACCTAACTAAGAAAGAAAATAACCAAGAGATATTCAAAATTAATAGAATGCTAAATGCGGTTGTTCAGTTTGAAAAACCTCACAAAAAAGGGAAATTCCACAATGTAAACGATGCCACAATGCAGCAGACCATATAGATGCGTTAAATGCGGTGAAAGCCATGATTATAAAACTTGTCTAAAAACTCGCAATGACGGTACTCCTCCTAAGTGCGTACTATATCATGGGCCTCACCCAGCTGATTATAAGGGTTGTACAGTATTCCAAGAACTTTTAAAAATAAAATCTCCGGGGACGAATGGCACGGTAATTATAATGCGACAGCAATGGCAGCAGGCACAACAGCATCAACAACAGCAACAAACATATACACAAAGAAACCTGCAACAACAAAGTATATTAATAAACAATAGAAATATAAAACATAACAATAATATTGGTAGTTCATCTCATGCCCAAATTGCTGCAGCAAGTATCAGACCTAACATTGCACCCGAAATGATTAGTGAAACTACTGCCAATTATATGCAATTCATGCAACAAACATTACAACAGCAACAACAACTCATCAACCAATTGACTGCTGAAATAAAAACACTCAGAGAAGAACCACAAACCGCTCTTCGCAATAAACATAGCCCAGCTATATAAAATAGACTATGGAATGCCAATTGGTTTTCCCAACACAAACAAGAAGTAGAAGTATTTTTAACATACAATAAAATCGATATCCTACTAATCGGAAACCCACTTCTCATCAAAATCATACTTTAAGATGAATAATTATAATCTATATTACACTAATCATCCTGAAACTGATGTAACTGCCAGAGGTGGCTCAGCCATATTAATTACACGTAAAGCACCACGAAATTCTTAAATTCGAGGAAAACCACATGCAAGCTACTAGCGTATCAATTGAGGACTGGAGTGAAACACTTATAATATCTGCAGTTTACTGCCCTCCAAACTACAGAGCAAATTAGGAAGGATTTATTGAATACTTTAGCATGTTGGGCAAGAGGTTCTTGGCGGGAGGTGATTATAATGCTAAAAATACTAGATAGGGCAGCAGGCTCACTGCACCTGGTAGAGGGAAAGTTTTATCTGAAGTAATGGACGAGAAACCACTTGGTCACTTAGCTACCTACTCTCCCACATATTGGCCTTCACACAAGGTACCCGATATGCTTGACTCTTTTATTACAAAAGGAATATCTTCAAACTATTTAACAATCGAATCCAGTTATTACTTGTATTCTGATCATACTCCCGTATTAGTCACTATAGGTACAACATTTCGTAAAAATCTAGAAACGAAATTCTATCCACTAGACATACAGACTGGAATCAATACAGACAACAAATTGACAACAAAATAAATCTAAAAATCGCACTACAAACAAAGGAAGATGTTGAAAAATCTGTCAGTGAAATAACTACTATAAATCAGCAATCAGCATGGGAGGCAACCCAAAAATAACAACTACAAAGCAAGCTCAAAATTGTCCAAAACAAAACCAAAAATTGAGGAAAAAAGGAGACTCAGAGAAATATGGCAGCGCAGTCGATATCCATCAGATAAAAAACGCTACGAGGAAGCAAGCAGAGATCTAAAACAACTTCTTCAAAAACTTAAAAATAAATCTTTTAGAAGATACCGAATACTCGTTGTGGAAATCCACTAAGAATAAAAAAGACCTCAAAATCCATTCCTCCAATACGAAAGGAAGATGGAATATGAGCTCGTACAGATATTGAAAAAGCAAATGTATTTGCACAACACCTAGAGAATGTTTTCACACCATGGCCAACACAATCTACAGCTGAAGATGCAAACGAAATAAAGGATTATCTTGAAGCACCATACCTGCTATCGCCGCTACCAGATTTATTCACAGTAACAGAAGTAAAAGCCTTAATAAAAAACAGCATAAACCCTAAGAAAGCTCCAGGATATGAACAAATTACGGGACAACTCCTAAAAGAACTGCCACGCAGAGGACTAGTCTTATTAACAATTATGTTTAATGCCGTTTTAAGAGTGGATCATTTTCCTGCACAGTGGAAAACAGCTGACGTAATTCTTATACTTAAACCAGAAAAACAACTAAATTCAGTGGCATCATACAGACCAATCAGCCTGCTTCCCATTCTAAGCAAACTATTAGAAAAGTTATTACATAAACGGTTCATGGAAATCATAACAGAAATCCAACTGATACCGGAGCACCAATTTGTCTTCAAAAAGCAGCATGGTACCGTTGAGCACAGAGTTGTTAATGTCATCGAACGAACTTTTGAACAAAAACTTTATTGCTCCGCTGCGTTTCTTGACGAAAGTCAGTCATTTGACACAGTCTGGCATGATGGACTGCTTTTTAAACTTAAAACAATATTGCCTCATGCGTTATATACAATCATAAAATCATACTTAGAAGAGAGGTCTTTTGAGTCAGATACGATCAAGAAGTAACACAATTACACCCCATTCGAGCAGGAGTGCCACAAGGGAGCGTCTTGGAACCTACACTATATCGACTCCATACAGCAGACCTATACACACATAATGTCATTCGCGGATGATAAAGATATCCTTACAGTTCACAGGAACCCAATATCAGCAGCAAATCTACTTCAGGAATATCTCAATATGCTTCAGGATTGGGCTAACATTTGGCGTCTCAAATTTAACCAAGACAAATCTGCTCACGTAAATTTTACAAAATGTCGAGGAGTCGTGCCCCCAGTCACACTCAGTGGACAAATATTGCCACAGACAGATTCAATTAAATACCTGGGTATGCACCTAGATAGGGGATTAATATGGAGATCACACATCTTCAACAAAAGGAAACAACTAGGCCAAAATTCAGATAGCATTACTGGTTACTAGGACGGAAATCTCCACTAAATTCTGAAAATAAATTACTAGTTTACAAAAGTTTGTTTTAAACCAGTGTGGATATACGGAATACAACTTTGGGGTACTGCGTCAAATTCTAATATAGACATACTCGTGAGATTTCAATCAAAAGTGCTACGTGCCCTATGTGATGCTCCGTGGGATATTCCTAATAGTAAAATACGTTCAGACCTAAAAATTAACACGGTTAAAGAAGAAGTAAAACAGTGCTGTATCAAATACCTCGCCCGGCTAGATACGCGCCCGAATCTGTTAGTTATAAATCTATTCGACAATAGTGAAGATATGCACAGACTTAAACGGCGAAAAGTTCGAGAACTGCCATTTAAATCTTAGGTTAATATTCCAATTTATTCCTGTACATATATTTATATGTGTACATAGAAATAAGTTAATTCAGTTATGATCACTGGATCACAACTTCCATGTTATTACACGTCACACACAATCGAATCACACATTTGCTTATTGTATTACACAGATTGCAAATAGAAAGTTTGGCAAAATAAAAAAAAATTTGCATAATTATTGCATACAAGATTTTTTGGTATGAGTCCTTTAAACCACAAATTGATTTAAAAAATTGTTTTTAAATACCGAGATGTTAAAAATTAACTTGATCAAGGTTGGTCATGATTTTAAAATAATATGTCGGAGTTGGTTGGTGACACTTGTAACGCCCCGTTTCAATTTCATTTCAGTTGTGAGTTGATGCATTTAACAACTTCTTTCGGACCACCTCATAGCTAAATATTGTAGTAAAAGAACTAAGGTTTATCGCACCAAGCGTTTGCCTTTAGTGATAAACACCTGCAGTTTTCTTGTCGCGTCATGTTTGCGAACTTTAGATTGCGAGTAGGCGCTGGAAAACAGCGGAATCGCTCAATTAGTATTGATTTTTCGAGAGGCCTGCTTTGCGGATATAAATTGTTGGGCAAACTAAAACCGTTCTGGTTCTTTTAAACAAAGAAATCCACTTCGGCGTTGTAAGAATGCCCATCTAATTGTATCTTCGCGTAACTGATTCCAATATTTAGGCTGGATCCCTCTGTACATGTGTTACTAGAAGAGCTTTATTAAAAACAGCTGTCGAAGTGATTTACTATTTATTATTGTTGGAAACGCCACCACTGTGGCTGTTATGCATTAGAGTAGTAGCAGAAACGTTTCCTAGTAACAGCTGTCGTTTGTTGGTTAACTTATGCTAATATCGATACGTAGGGTTGATTAGATATATAGTCTGTTTTTTTGCTTTATGATTCAGAGCAGGCCTTGCATTTATGTTATTTTAGCAGTGTACAACAGTTTAGTTAAAATATATACCTAACGTCAAAATCAAGGTCCCCGGGGTTGTCAAGCGGACACTTCGGTAAAGCTTAATAAAATGCCATGAAAAAGCATTATTAAGAGTAAAACTAAAGAGGCTATAAAACTCAGTTTTACTATTATAAGATATTAATGGTAAATTAAGAAAACAGTCATCATTGGAAGAGTTGATCAAATCTTTGATGTAAGTATTAAGAATTAAACAGATATAAAATTTCTAACAGTTTCTTATAATGCTAGATTTTGAATGCAACTGTGTTTAATATTCTAAATGAAGCGAAATCACAACTCCAGCAACAACCGAATAACAATATAAAAAAAAGGAATTTATAACTTAGGAGGAATATAGTTTGCCGTCTAGGTCCGGGTGGAGAATAGGCCTAGGGTATCCTACGCCTGTCGTAAGAGGCGACTAAGAGAGGCATCTGTCCGATGACCCATTACCTTAAATCCCATTCTTACTTACTGTCCCTAAACGTTAATCCTATTACCTATTATTTCCCTGTATAATCCCTATAATGGTCAACGGTCTTTGGAGCAGAAGATGACGGAAAGTCACAATGGTCAAAAGAGCGGAAGAACCAAACCCAAGTAGCGTCTGATCCAAAATGGACGGCTACAAACAGCGTCTGTCCCAGAATGGGCGGCTGGGAAGGAAAGGTCCTCCAATTGGGGGTTACGGCGTCAGACCTTAGCAATCTGGCACGTGTAAAAATTGAAGGGAAGAAGGCTAGAGGCAGAATGAAAAAACGAACGGATCAAAATATTCCCCGGGTGGTAATCCACACCTCTGATAGAGGGAGCCCCATCGGATACGGGGTGGGGCAATTCTGCTTGTAGACGAGAAAACCCAGTCTTATATCTCAACCGAGAAAGTAAGAGAAAGAAGAGAAAAAGAAGGATAGTGTGCGGAACATGGAATATACAAGGCTGGAGAACTAAAGATTTTGAAGTTATCAGGGAATTCAACAAAACCAACATGGACATGCTAGTAATCAGCGAAACCAAAAAGAAGGGCAATGGCACTGAAAATATTGATGGAACGCTTCATTGCTGGAGCGGGGTAAAGAAAGAAGAAAGGGCAAAGGCAGGAATTGGAATCCTAATACACAAGAAATGGAAGAACTATATACGTACATGGGAACCCATTAATGAAAGAGTATTAAGTGTGACTATGGATGTCTTCGGAAGGGAGATAGTGATTATCGGAGTATATGGACCAACAGAGGATAACCCAATAACGGAAAAGGAAAGATTTATGAAAATCTTGCAAGAAGAAATTGAAAAAATAAAACAACACCAAGAAATTATAATTTTGGGGGACCTGAATGGTAGAACAGGAAGAAGAATTAACGATAACACAGTCGGACGCTTTGGCGAAGATACCCTGAATACAAACGGTGAAAGAATAATCGAAATTTCTGAACTGAACAACCTAAAAATTACTAACGGATTCTATCGTCACAAGGACATACACAAATTTACCTGGGTTCAAGAAACTAGACAACTGAGATCAATACTGGACTATATGATAGTAAGAAACAACACCACTATGAAAATCAAAGATGTACGTGTAAAGAGAGGAGCAGAATGTGGTACAGACCACAAGCTATTAATTTCCAAAATAGACTTCCCCTGGTGTCAAACGAAGACAGACAAAGATAATAAAATGAAAGAACGTGAGATTTCAACCAACGAAAAGATATTTAAAATACACCTGCTACAGGACGAATCAATAAGAGACCTATATCAACGAAGGCTGGATGCTAAATTATGTGAATTCCAATTTGAGGATATGGAACAAATATACGACCACATAAAGACCAGTATAAAAGGGGCAGCTCTGGAAGCGTTGGGAGAAAAAGAGAAAAAGTCTAACAAGTATAAACAAGTATTAAACGAAATTACAGAACAAGCAATAAAAAAGAAAAAGGAGAGTTATCACAAATGGTTAAACACGAAAAGACAAGAAGACCTAAATGAATACAGGCAGAATAACAGGGAGGTTAAAAAATTAGTTATTAAAGAGAAGAACGAGAAATGGGAACAAGCATGCATGAGTATAGAACAATATATAGGGGGTTCAAGAAATTCGGAGTCATGGAAAATAATTAAATCACTCAAGAAAAATACGAAAGAAAAATCATACATACAATACATACAAGATGACCTCTGGGACAAATACTATAAAGAGCTATTAACTGAAACTCGCCCACAATTTGCCGAAACCGAAGAAGAAAACTTGACGCGAGATCAAGAAGAAATTGTATTAAGCTGGGAAGATGTCGTACAGACGATAAAATCTACGAAAAACAATAAAGCTGCAGGACCTGGAGGCCTTGTCCCTGAATTAATTAAATATGGCTCACAAAAATTATTCCGTATGTTACACCGTCTATTCGAAAGAGGTATTAATGGTGAAAAACTGCCGAGAGAATGGTCGGAAGCTTATATCTCGTCAATTTTTAAGAAAGGGAACCGGACAATGTGTGAAAACTATCGTGGAATTAGCGTAATAGCATCAATGGGAAGGATATATGCGAAGATATTAAGAAACAAGATCGAGGAACAAATAGAAAACAAAATTGGAGAAGACCAGGCTGGATTCACTGCGGGAAGATCATGCATAGACCACATTTACACCCTACAACAGGTTATTGAAAAAAAGAAGGCGAAGAATAGAGAGGTACATTTGGCATTTATAGATCTGAAAAAGGCCTACGACTCAGTACCAAGAATTAAACTGTGGGAAGCGATGAGAGCAATAGGAGTAAGGGAAAAACTGATACGGAGTGTGAAAGAACTGTACAAAAACAATATGGTAGCCATTAAAGTACAACAAAGGGTAGGAAACAAATTTAAAACATCCAAGGGACTACTACAAGGATGCTCTACATCCCCAACTCTATTTAAAATATTCCTGGAACACACGCTCAAAAACTGGAGAAGGAAATGTGAAGGTATGGGAAGACCAGTGCGGAACGAACACCTATACACACTGAGCTTCGCCGATGACCAGGTGGTAATCGCGCAGGATGAAGAAGACCTGAGCTACATGTTACGAAAATTGAAAGACGAATACACCAATAATGGACTTGAAATAAATTTTAACAAAACAGAATATTTGTCAACCACACAAGAAATGATAACGGATCTTGAAATTGATGAGCACACACGAATAAAGGGAAGCAATAAATTCAAATATCTTGGCTTCACAATATCAAAAAGCACCACAACGGAAGAAGAAATAAAAAACAGACTGGGCCAGACTAGATCATGCATACGGCAAATAAACTCGATCCTGTGGGACCGACACATCACCAAAACCACAAAAAGAAAAATATATAATACTATGATACGAAGCATTATGACGTACGGAGCTGAAAACTGGATAATAAATAAAAGAAATAAAAGTAAAATTACATCGACGGAGATGCAATTTTGGCGAAGATGTTGTAGACTTACTAGATTGGACCGAGTTTCAAATGCGGAGATTCTAAGAAGAATGGAAGTAGAGAAGAGTACCCTGGAACACATAGAAGAAAAGCGTCTGATTTGGTATGGCCATGTTAGGAGAACAAATGCGAATAGATGGATTCACAAAATTACCGACTGGAGCCCAGTAGGGAGGAAGAAGAGAGGTCGACCCAGAAAGTCATGGACAGACGAAGTACACGAGGCCATGGAGAGAAGAGGTTTGACGGAGGGAGAGTGGGAGGACAGAGAGGACTGGAGGAATCGGTTGAGAGACGGAAGGCAGCGTCAGCTGTAAAATCCTACACATATATATATAGGAATATAGTTTCAGATAGAATATTAAGAAGAACATTTTGGGATCTTTTTACTTTGGATAATTTGTTGCGATGTGCAAGAGAGGAACTAAATTATACCGGGAGTTGTTCAAAATTACACTACTTCTTAAAGAATATGGAATATAAATACAAAATTGTGAATGGAAGAAAATTTTGGAGTAAGAAGAATCATGTGATTTCGGCGAAGATTGATTTTTTAAAGAAATATTTACAAATTCGAAATTCTAGTAAAAATGTGTGTTCCTGGTTTTGGATGAAACTTGGATATTTGGCAATGGAACTAGTGTGCGTAGGTGAACCCACGACACAGATTGAAAAGTAATCCATCTAAAGTTAAGATGGAGGGAAGAGATATACTATTTTGCATGCAGGATGCACATCAGGAGTTTTACCAGGGTGTGACTTACAGTTGGACTCGGGACAATAATGACAGGTACCATAAGTGTATGAACAGTGACATTTTTAGGCAATGTTGAAAAACAGTTAATCCCTGTTATATGTTTAGCATAAATAATAACTTCTACAACATCTGCAAACAAAAATCGTCAGCAAGTTGTTAATATTATATTTTTACATTAGAACATATAAGATAAATCGACGTCTAGAAATTTTATTACCTTTCTGTACAGTTCGATAACAACCATGTTTAAATAAACGTTCTTAAAATAAAGCAATGCCTTATTTAATGTCAATAGTTCAGTAATTTTAATTAGCTCTCATTATGTATAATAGTGCTTATAAGTGAACACATTAACAGTTGTAATAAGTTTTTGACATCACTAGTGTTTTTTCTTTGTAACCAACTAACTACACTGTTACGAAAATGCAAAATCAAAGCCTGCTCTGAATCATAAAGCAAAAAAACAGACTATACATTATTGTTTATTTAAATGCGCATTAGAAGGACTGTTGTATTAGCTGGCAATGAGCAGCAGCAAAAGTAATTTATAACCAAATGAATGAAGGAGAATAAACAGATGGTTGGCGTTTTCTAACAAAACCTGGAGAACTGTTGCAAATGTAAACGCAATAATTATACAGGGTCCTTCACGGTGAGCTGAGTCGAAAATTTGTATACGAGAGTTTTTAGAAGAGCTCGTTTGAACTAAAATATTTTCAATTTTATGCAGTTTTCGGTAATACCGGAAATGAACCCTAACTTCGTTATTTTAAACGAAATGTCCCAAGTTTTATAAAATTTTTGGGATGTTCGCTGAATTACACTATAACCTCATATAAGACATTATATGCCTAGAGTGCGCAATGTTTGAGTTATTTTAGTTGAAACGAGCTCTTCGGAAAACCCCCGTATACAAATTTTCAGAAAACTAGTCCCAGTCGTTTCCCATCTAGACATCGACACTGTATAGATGTAGGTATATTTATGTCAAAATACGAATACTTGTTAGAGACATTATTTAAAACGTTATTTAAATTTAGAATGCTAACTATATATGCTATTCGAACAAACCTTAGATAGAAATAGCTACTTTTAAAGTAACAATAGTATTTTTGGTTAGCAATATTAGACAAAATGCGATTTAGCTTCCAAGCTTCATTCAACAATCTACAAAATATAGCTTTGGTAAAATACAGTCACGGACGGTCACACAAAGGCTGAGACAGCTTTATCAGTATTTATATCAAAATAGTTTCATTAACTTGAAGTATATTTTATAGGTGACCCTAAAAAATGTAGTAACGTTGGGACCGGCTCCCTATCTTTCTACGTCGACGCTCAATTTTATTACTGTGGGAAAGCTATACACATAGAGCGAGTGTGTCAGGTTCATAAAGGCTGCACTATTTTAGCCACTGGATGATAGTGAAACAGCAACAATTTAGCTGCAGACTGAAAGGAGCATTAAATAATGTGTCGCAAAAATTAATTGCAAAGTTTTACTACCAGTATATTAAGGATTCCCTGGCGGATCCCACAATATTTGAATTTTATAGATCTCGCGGAGTTGTTAAAGTGAAATATCGGAAAATGTAGCACCTTTACTGCGAATATATGCAAATTAGCGCTGCAGGTCGGAGCATGCAGCTACGGCGCACTTTTATCGAAAAGCTTAGTTCATAACGTGGGGGCTTTATTTTCGTCCAATATTCGTGCGCAATATCAACTAGCAATAAGCGCCGTATACAATTTCCTGGAAGAACTACAAAGTTTCGCTAGGCTATAAAGCCGAGATTTTCTAATATTTCCTTGAAAAGATAATGCGAAGTCGAAAGAGATTGGAAATTTTAGGAGTTATAAACTGGGTTTATGTATGCAGTTGGTGATGATGGAGCGACTTTCATTATGTAGATAAAGGAACTGATCATCCGCTAAACTTACCGAGATTTCAGTACTTGCCCTCAAGATAGCTCCTGGTATTACATCCTACCGCAGTGACCGATAATGCTTGCGTCATGATAAAACTCGATCTTCTGAAGAATGTTAGCAATGGCGAGTGTTTGGGTGAACAATAAGTCTTGAGTCATTGCTGTAATTTCCTAATATAAATATTTACAATACATTTTGAAGCGTTCTCAGTGTTACGAGTTGGTATTCGTTCCCTACATTCTTCGCTCACGCAACCAATGTAAAACGGCAAAATTGAGTATTTGATTATAATTGATATTTACTCCGAAAATATTGACACACTTTGAATCAGACGTCGTTGGGAAATAAAGGGTTGCAAATTAAATACCCGACATCGATACAAGCAAACGTAGTCATTACGAAGCTTCGCTTTTTTAACAGCTGAAACGTCATAATTTGACTTTATACTGAATTGTCCACTAGATACACATATTAAACTAGGTCTTAATGTTCAAGATTAGAATCAAGGCGTTGGGCGAAACCTAGTGAAAATTACATAAGGTTTTTTATTTTTCGTGCCGCTTTAAAGTAGTCACACAGTAACAGATTCAAAATGTAAGCTTTCTAACTAGTAGCAATTGTTGGAAGTCATATATAAATCCAAACGCCATTTTCCAGCGCTGCTCCAAAGAGCCAATTTGTAAGCTCTGGAATTTCTGATTAATATCGGAGATTCTTCAGCTTCGAAAAGAACTAGGATAATTTTGCAATTTATGGAGGGAAATTAATTTACTTTCTTGTCTATCAAAGTTAAGGCATGTTGTGTTTAAATGCATAGTTTAGTTTCTCATCACAATCTATTTGGCGTCAAGTCGAGATATATTCTCTCGGTGGTTACCAAAGTCTTAAAGTTATGTAAAGTGTAATTTTGTGTAATGCGCCTCGAAGTTGGTTCATTATCGGGTCGTATTTGTATAGTCAGTTTGTGCTTTATTTACTTGCACTGTGTTGCTAAACTGGAGGAACTAAATGCATTAAGTTTGTTCGCTGCTTCATACCAAACGCAGATAATTTGTGTACATGCCTCAAAACACGGTGCTCAGGATTCAAAATTGATTTTCTAAAACACATCAGAAATTAAATTATACAGCGATTCTTAATGTGGGCGATGTTATGATGATGGAAGTACAAATAACATTTGAAAGAAAATAACAAGTTTATGTAAGATGTTTTGCAATCATTCAGACGGCGTTTAAGAATATCAAAAAAAGCTTTATTGGTGAACATTTTTCATCACTGACAATTCAACCCAACTTCATCTATTTAGGTACATATTTATCAACTCCTCACTATCAGAAAAAGGGTTTAGGTTGAAGGAGTAGTAGCTATTTTATAAAAAAGTTTGCCAAGTCATTACTTTTAACACCAAAATCTATCATTGACGTGTTTCTTAGTGATACATCATTTTGAATGCACGTATTTTAAACTGGCGAAGTGGGGTTATACAGTTATTATACTTCTTTCTTTGGAGGTAAGGTTTGCGGAAAGTTCGTTCCAAACATTTCGTTCCCCACATTTCGTACCCCACATTTCGTTCCCGGGATATTTGGCCTCCCCACATCTCGTACCCGGAAACTTCTTTCCAGAACGAGCACAATTTGTTTCCTAGATTACAGGGTGTTGAAAAACGAGTGCAGCGATCGGAATGCAGTTAGAAAAGAGAAAGATATTTTAATTAATTTATTTATTATAAAAAAATTATGAGAACAGTATGTCCCCGGATTGAGTTTACAAGAAAGAATTAAATTTTATTTTTAGTTTGACATAAAAATGTTATAGGAATTAAAATTCCTGCTTAGTTTGTAGATAATTTTAAAAGAAATTTCAGTTTTTCATAAACAAGTCGGCCCTGGCAGTTAAGCAAAAACTATTTTCTTTTCAGGAAACTACTCTTATTGTTCATAATACGGCAAAATATTACTAAGAAAAATTGTTCAGAATGAGAAATAATGGCCCTATACAAGATATAAGGAAGATACTTAGATTAAACCATCATTTTTAATAAATACAATTTATTTTGTTCTTATAACTTTATTGTAATAAATAAATAAATTAAAATATCTTTCATTATTCAACTGTATTCTGATCGCTGCACTCGCTTTTCAACACCCTGTAATCTAGAAGACAAATTGAGCTCGCTCGGGAACGAAGTTTCCGGGTACGAGATGTGGGGAACGACATGTGGGGCACGAACTTTCCGCATCCCGGAGGTAAAGTGTTTTAAGTAATTAAAGCATCCTGTAAAGAACAAAATTAAATGTGTACTAATTACTTTAGAAGGCTAATATTGACAATTACCGGCTACAAAAATAGTCACCGCCACTGGGTAATTATCCGCTGCCATTTTGTTATTATGACATAGGTTATTATAACTGTCAACAGCTTTAACCTCTGATAAATCGATATTTACGGTTTAACTAGCTGTTACCCGCGACTTTGTTAGCGTTATTTGTGTATTAAATAATGACTAATTATTTTCTGTCATCCCACCCCATCCCATCCCGTCCTATGCCCGTCCCCGTCCCCGTATCCCTCCCTTTCTCCGTCACCGTCCCGTCCCGTCTCGTCCCCTACCCTTTTATCCCATCCCTTCCCTTCCCTTTCCGTCCCGTCCTTTCCCTTCCCGTCCAGTCCCGTCCCGTCCAGTCCCGTCCCGTCCCGTCCCTTCCCGACCCGTCCCGTCCTATCCTCTTCTATCCCATCCCTTCCCTTTCCGTCCCGTCCCGTTTTGTCCCATCCTGTTCCCTACCTTTCCGTTCAGTCCTTTCCAGTCTCGTCCCGTCCCGTCCCATCCCGTTCCTTCCCGTCCCGTCCCGTCCCCTCCCCTATTACCCCATTCCTTCCCTTCCCGTCCCGTCCCATTACGTCCCGTCCCGTCTAGTCCCGTCCCGTCCCGTCCAGTCCCGTCCCGTCCCTTCACGTCCAGTCCCGTCCAGTCCCGTCCCGTCCCTTCACGTCCAGTCCCTTCCCTTATGTCATGTCCACCGTCTTGGACTAAAAATAAACGCCATTTTCCCAATCACCGTCCCAAAAAACCTCAATAACGAAACCCATATCGTATTTTAGGCTTATTAACCCCATTTCACCCCCTAAGGGGTTGATTTTCCGAAAATCACGAAATACGTGTTTGCTTATTTGTTTTTAGGAGTACTCCTACGAAGTTCCAAGTCGAAATGTCTATTTAATATTATTTCTCCTTACAAAATTGGTACCCCCATTTTACCCCTTTAGGGGTTGAATTTCGAAATATCCTTCCTTATTCCTTGTATACATCATAAAGGAAACATCTGTGCAAAATTTCAGCTTTCTAGATCCAAGAGTTTGGGCTGGGCGTTGATGAGTGGGTGAGTGAGTGATTGAGTGAGTCAGGACTTTCAGTTTTATACAGGGTGTTTACGGTCTTGTGATTTTATTTTCAAGAGGTGATTAAACATCTTAAAAGAAGGTCATTAACATTAAAATGTCTTAATAAAAATTTTATAATAAGAGAGATATGATATGATTTATTTTATTTTATTTTGCTTTTTTTATTTTTAAGGGGTGGTTAAACACTTTAAAAAAGTTATTAATGCTAAAATGATTGTTAATAACACTAAAACGATTAACGCAAAAACAATTGATCAAAAACTTAAAGCTAAAACATCTCGTGTAAGGTTTTTTTTTGAAAAAATAAGGATTAAAATAAAATGTGTATTTGTTTAATTTAATTTAATATGTTTAATCAAAGAAAATAAAATCTAAAAGAAAATTTTAAAATGTCATATCTCTCTTATTATACAACTTTTGTTAAGGTATTTTAGCGTTAATGACCTTCTTTTAAGGTGTTTAGTCACCCCTTAAAAATAAAATCACAAGACCGTAAACACCCTGTATATAAGATAACAGTTAATTAAAGGTCACAGAAAAAAACAGTAATAAAAGTTTTACTGCACTTCACATGTTTCGAAACTCGGCTTACGGCTTAGTTTTATAGTTTTCAGGTTTCGTGCTATAAGCAGTCACTTTTAGCATTTGTATCATACTAAAACTAGGTTTTACTTAGTCGGATATGGATGCAGTTGTCCCACTGCTTGAAATTTTTTTAATATTTTGTACTTTTCTTCGTTACAGAAAAAATAGTATGTATCATTTGAAATAAAAGTAGCTCTGTTTGCCTCGCAATTTTAGTTTGCTCATATACTTTGTGCTGCGCCTTGCAAATGTAAATATTTTTGCTTGTCAAACACTGCGACGCTTTTAATCCTTATAAGACAGTTTATTATTTTACACATACTTCTATAATTCGCTCTCCGAGCTACCACAACAGCAGATAGGTGCTAATGCAGCAAAAAAAAAATGCGCATCGTTTGTTTGCCTTGTGTACGTATCGTTTTATCAAGTCACTCAATTGTCAGTTGTACAACTGACATTTTTCCTTCAAAACTTGGAATTCCGCAAAAAGGTTTGAAGATTTATTTAGTTTGACTTCTGTGTTCCGTTTTTGTTTTATAATATACTTATTTCATCTATCAAGTCTTTTACTCTAAGCTAGTAATACGACCATATCTAACCCCAAAATGTAAAAAATTGCAAGTAGCCAGATTCACACTAAGCCACTGTGGATACAACCAGGCAACTAAATTAAGTTTCATGCAACATTTTTTGGCCGCTATAGTACTTTTGGGGGTTTAATACTAATAATATGTAGTGTTGCAAAACCAGCAGCGATAATGATTTATATCAAGGCAAATTAGTGGTATAGGCGGAACTAATTGTTAGATAGCTAATTCGTGTAAGAATAATTTCTTAATGTCTTCCAAATCGCCAGAAAAAAGTGGTACGAGGTGTTGTAGAAGGCACCTTCTATGTCTAGCACTTGACTTCCCTGTTTGGTAAGCATGTTGATATTTGTGAATCGGGAGTGAAGTTAAGGCTTTCTCCCTCCAGTATCTGTCTACTAATCTTTCCAACGTTAGGCTGATAGGTCTGTAAGATTTGGCTTCTGCATAGCTGCTCTTACCAGGCTTAGGGATAAATACTACTTTAGTCACTCTCCAGGCTCGGGGAATGTAGCCCAAGGCAAGACTTGCTTGGAACATGTCTTTGAGTGGGTTCACCAGTATATCTATCCCGTTCTGCAGCATTACGGGTTGTATGCCGTCGTTTCCAGCAGATTTGAAAGTACTGAAGAGGCTAGTTCTAATCCTTTCTTTGCTGACTATTTTCTTAGCTGTTTCCCAGTCTTCCCTCCTAGGGGTATGATTAGGTTCAGCCAAAGTAGGTTGTTCCACTGCTCCGGGTAGGTGAGTTTATATCAAAAGAGATAATGTCTCCTCTTCCGTTGTAGTGTATTCTCCGCTTTCTTTTTAAAGAGTGCCTACTGGGTTCATGGCTTGCTTTGAGATTAAGATGATACATACCATCAAGATACCTATGAACATTAGAAAATTTTATTTCAAACTAAAAATCTCAAATAGTGTAATAGTATCAATTCGGCCTTGATAAGCGATGGTGAAAAGCGGTAAAGAATAAAGTACGCTTATTTTGCAAAGTATACAATAGTAATTTATTATACAAGACGATAAAGTTCAATTTTATCCACGAGTGAATCGTTTAAAGTCTAGATGAGGTCGAGACATGAATGATTCAAGAGTGAATAGTAATAACTTTATCGTCGTGTATAATACAATTTTTTATTCTATAGCAAGAACAATTTCAAAAGAAAATAAGGAAAGTCAATCACATTTTAAAATCTCACTGGCTAGATTGGGTTGCTAGGATAATACGAAGCTGTAATATTTAATTTAAATAAAAGTTAGAAAATGAAATTACTCTATCTACCCTTGATGTTAAAGTGCTACTTTATTTACCCTTGCTGTTAAAGTAAAACTTGGCCTTCTGTTTTGAATCGATTGAAGCACACTTTAATATTTGCTATAGAAAAGAAAATTAATTGAAAGCGTTGTTTAGAATTAAAAGTAGGTGAACACGAAGTCTTAGCCACCTACTTCAAAAATGAATTTTGACTGGATTTTTCAATTGTTTTCTCGCGCTGTGGTTAGCGAAAAAAAATACTAGGAATTTAACTTATTACCAGGTGCGATAAAGGTATACTGTCAAACTTGACTGTCGCTCACTTAGAAACCATAAAATTACGTTAATCCAAATTTTTTATATGAGGTAATAAAGACTCCTATCCGCATGTTTATTACATTTTAGATGTCTCAAAACCAGTACGGGTTCCATCATTAGAACTAACCGTTAATATGATATATCGCAAGATTAGGATCACATTGGAAAGGTGAAGCTGAAATTTTAAAGTTGAACATTTTCAAATTCCTCCTCCTCCTCATTCCTTAGGCCCCTCGAAGGGGCATGGTGACATGGTCTGGCTACTTTATGGACTTGATAGTTTCTTTCTAGGACGCTCTATCCTGGGCCGAGTGGATGGCTTCGTGTAGTGTTTGACCTGTCAGTGCCTGAGTTGGTCCTTCCATCGCATGGGTGATCTGCCTCTCGGTCTGGATCCCTCTATTCTGCCTTGGACTACTAAAGTTTCCATGTCATTGGTGCGTCTGTTAATGTGACCGAAATATCGCAAGTATGACTGGGCTATGGTTGTGCTTAGCCGTTGTTCGATCTGGAGTTCTTCCAAAACGGATTTGTTTGTTCGGTGAGCCGTCCAGGGTATGCGTAAGATTCGCCTATAGGCCCACATTTCAAAGGCATCGATTCTTTTCTTATCTGCTTTCTTGATCGTCCACGTTTCAGCCGCGTAGGTTGCTATTGGAAATATTAATGCGTGCAATAGTCTTTTTTTGGTGTTCTTCGTTATGGCTGTGTCTTTCCATACTTTCGTGAGCTTTGTGACTGCAAATTAAAGAATCTAATAAACACCATCAAACTAGAGAAGTGATTTTATTAAACAGTGAAACTACATTATGAAAACCAATAAAATGGATAATATAAATTTTTTTAAGGCAACTTCTATTGAAGACACCAAGTGACAGATTCGGATGGTTATTAGCGTTTTTGACTTGAAGATGTTCAACTTTCAAATTTTAACCTGCCTTTTGCCATGTGCTTTTAATCGTGTGATATGACATTTTAAAGTTTGGGCCTGGTA
Organism: Agriotes lineatus; assembly: GCA_940337035.1. Lineage (NCBI taxonomy): Eukaryota > Metazoa > Arthropoda > Insecta > Coleoptera > Elateridae > Agriotes > Agriotes lineatus. The sequence continues at coordinate 59,289 of CALNHX010005624.1, read as the reverse complement.
ATAAAACCAGTATTGGTATCGAAACATGTCGCTTGCTAAACAGTAACAAACTTGTAGAGAAGACTAAGGGTTTTTATTTCTGCAATGCCGCTATGAGTATGACGGCTTTTCCTCATTCAAAATTAGTTCATAAGGCTGTAATTTTTTGAGTCCATAATAAAAACGACAAGTATCTTTAGAAAATTTAAAAACCAACAATCTGCAGATCAATAATAATTTAAAGCAATTATAATTTGTTAGTGAAATGTAATAGACATATAGAAATCACAAACATCGAACATACAAAATAATAATAATAATGAAAGAAACCCCAACAACTTTATTCTATATGTCCAACTTCCTTCTAAATAATTGTTTGCATATTTCAATGAAATATTATAATTATTTTAAATATTTGTTGATGTTCAGATCGTTTGTTATTAGATTTTTTAAAGATAAGTTGGAAGCCAAGAAACGGTTTTCTGTCACTAATTTCTATTAACACAATTTTCTGTTTGCTAGGTGAGCTAAACTAAAGTTCCACAGTATATCCTTATCGTATAATAAGTTGACTTTGCAGTACTTATCTCACTTTCCATAATCCAAGAAAAGAATGTAAAAACAAGTGAAAATAATTTTTAGATTAGATGGCTGTGAGTTTGTGTTTGAAACCTTTTACTTCCAAGCAACATTTACTATTAATATCTTTGTATAGATTGAGAAATAATGGTACTTTATTCGTGGCACATATTCTTTAACTAGCTGAAACCCGCGGCATATGCCGCATTTAAGATGTACAACGAATTTAATAACTAAAGAAAGTTTTAAAAGCACGCTAGAGATTGGCAGTAAGGAAAAGTTAAAAAAAAAATTCAAATGGAAAGTCTCTGGAAAGGAAACGCTCGCCTCTGGAAGGCGTCCTAATTAATACGACGTTGTTGGAACGCAGTAACAAAAATGGCGGAAAGAATTAATGCTCTTATGAGATTATATGTGAGAATTATTTGCGTCACCGAAATAATTTTCAGCTGCCTGCAATCTGTGTTTCTTTTCAGGTTTAAGCCGTTGAGGCGTTGAGCGTCATAAAAATATAAATGTGGTAACTCAAGTCTCCAGTTACGCCGTTACTGTTATTGTTAAATAACTCGATTAATTATTATTTCTTTGTCATTTTAAACTGCCATTATTATTATTATCTCCATAATAGTTTCCATAAGTAACTGTTTATAATGTTTATATGCTAGCGAGTTAATTTTCTTCTTAAATCGCTAGTGAATTAATAGTAGATTGTTCTACAAGTTAAAAAAGTGAGAATTTTCCAGCGAATGTAAAAGTTTTACGTGAGCATGGAAGAATGGCGCTGTAGCCCGCGCGCATTTAAAGTTTTGCGTGTTAGATAGATATACTTTATTTGTGACATTACAAAAAAAAATTCTTTTACACACGTCTACTATATGGCAAATGCTACACCAAATACATACAATATATACAGTTCACATTTAATTATATATATTTATTCCTAATTCAGTACGTAAAACATGCTTAGAGGCACGTTTTTGATAACGGTGATAAAACATAGATTAAATTTAGATTTTAGTTTATTGGCATACATGTTTAACGTCAGCGTACAAACAATTTCCAGAATATTTTATACCACATTGAATATTATGTATCATCGGATGAAAATTTTTATTATTTGGCCTGAATGAGATCAGGTGATTAAATCAATGCCAGAATGCTTCAAGGTAGCATTTGGCAACAAGATTTCAGTAATAATCGATTGTTTTGAGATGAGAGTGGAAAAATCAAGTAGCCTTGAAGTACAATGTACTACATGGTCTACGTACAAACAACATAATACGGTAAAGGTACTAATAGGCATCACTCCTCCTGGAGCAATATCATTTATATCACATGGATATGGTGGCAGAATAAGCGATAAAGGTCTAACAGAGGATTGTGGGATTTTAAACAATCTCTTGCCAGGAGATTTTGTATTGACAGATCGTGGCTTTTTAATAAAAGACTCCCTAGGACTACATATGGCCACAGTGATTACGCCTGCTTTTCTAAAAGGGATACGGCAGCTCGATCCAAGGGATATAGAATCAACCAGGAATATAGCAAGCGTGAGGTAGTGCAAGTATATTATTACAATAATTATCTTAACTACCTATATCTTTTTTTCAGAATACACGTCAAACGCAATATTGGAGTCCTTCGTCAAAAAAATACAGTTCTTCACGAAACAATGCCCATGTTCCTGGCGAAAAAGAAAACTGACGATGTTGCTGTGGTAGATCAGATATTAACAGTTTCTTGTGCCCTCGTAAATTTATGCCCTCCTATAATTGTATAATTATGAAATAAATCTTATTAACAAAGTTAATCTAATTATTTTTACTTTAATAATAATATTAATAATATCTACAAAAGTATTAATAGTTATTTAGACCACAAGTGTTACAAGTGCAACTTTTTTTCACAAGTGTGAAAAATAAGCACGCTAACACGAGTCTATAAGATTTTTTAAAATTTCATTAAACATTCAAATCCAAGCCTATTTTGTATAGAATTGTATTTGCCTTCATTTTAGTCAAGTGCGTTGGTCAGTTCTGGTAACTAAGGAAACGTCGATTGGTAACTAAGGAAACGTCCAATTAGAATCGTTCATTCCTAAATTAAAAGCAAAGTGTCACTTTTTTTCACTGATTGAAAAAAAGTGGCACTTAACACACCGAAATTAATTAAAAAAAGCCTACTTTTTTAAATAAAATTTAAAAAAATTAGTTAATTATCAGTTCTGAGTGTCTTTTCCAAAGTGTGCGAAAAAGTTGTGGCAAATCGAATGGTATCGTTCCTGAATAAATATAGTCAAATTTATACCCATTCGGAGTCACGTGATAATCTAGTAATTTTACGTATATCGATTCTTAAAAATGCAATTTTAGGGAAATAAATGACATTCCGTTTTGTAGGTTATCCTGACATATGCCAATTTCTAAAACAAGATTGCTACGGGTTTATTCTCTTATATGAAATTAAACTGAATTTACAGGTTAAAGAAAACATAACATGTCGTAAAAAAACCTGCTGCGTATAGCAAATTTTAAGTTAATTTCTGTGCATGCATATTCTGTTATAGAACATTGCCATTTGAAGCCTATTTCCTTGCACAATCTAACGGGTGTTCATAAACAGTCGTCATCCCAGTTGCTTTGAAAAACAAAATGTTATGTCTTTGATTAATTCGTGCAACACATGAAACGTCATTGAGTACTGTCATAGCGCATTTTTTTTTCAATTTTAATAGACATACGTTTCTGAAGTCAAAACCTACTGGGATGACGACTGTTTATGAACACCCGTTATTTAGGGAAGAAACTGAATGTGAAAAATCTCCTCCAGATTCTTCAACCAAGCATTTTTTAGATTTTTTATGGTTACAAATTCTTTAGCTACATACATTTTATATATAGTGTCTTGACTGCTTCGTCGACTTCCGTTTTTGCATTCTTCACTTTCTGGCTCATATTTTCGGTAAATTGTGCTTTCCGAGATATTTAACGCAAGAGAAGCACGGCGAACAGCGTTGGAGGGTGAAACTGTTGATTTACTTTTATTAATATTGTACTCTTCATAAAAAACAACGCATAATATTCAAATTAATTGTTGTGACTGCATGTCCGATGGTTTCTTTTAATTTCCAGTTTTCGGCTCGACAATTTTAGGTTTTATTACCCTTATCTCAATAACTTACACGAAAAATATAATCTGACAGATTAGAAACGTCAAATTTTTAAAATTAATTTTATGAATCGACATGCCTTTTTTTCAAATTTCTTCCATTTCATCTATTTTACTAAAGATGAACAGTGACAGACAAAGGTCACGTGACTCCGAATGAGTATAATTTTGACTATACAATCTGTTCTCCGATACACAACACGGCTTCAGACAGCTCAGATCTACAGAAACTGCTAGTTTTAGCGTGCTCCGCTATGTCTATCAGCAACTGGATAACGGTAAATTTGTTGCATCAAAATTTTTCGACATATCGCGTGCATTCGACACTGTGAATGTGGAATGCATTAGAAAAAAGTTATGTTCCTTAGGCATTCGGGGCCCACTTCTTATGTGGCTGATATCTTTTCTTACTAACAGAAAACTGTTTGTTAAAATGAATGATGTAACGTCCACCACTGTCCGTATAAACTTAGATGTTGTTCAGGGCTCGGTATTAGGCCCCTTGCTGTATCTATTGTATGTTACCGATGTGCCCTTACATGTTATTATTATTATTATTTTTATTATTATTAATATACAGTCATATAATGCTGTATACTATCTACTTGATGAAATATAATGATTCCAATAATGCAATGAAATTTGTTGTCATCTACGTAATAGTACGATACATGAAATAAAAATTATGCGCCAACTTGACAACTTTGGCCCGCTCTACAAGTCGTAATTTTAGTCGCAGGTCAAATTGAAGCTATTTTCAACCTCTACAAGTTTGATAATGGCTACCTTTTCGCTAAATACAAAGAGAAATGAGACACAAGCTCAGAAGCTCGAAAAAAAATCTCGACCCTTTCACGCTTTCCTTTCGCGTTCGATATCTCGACAAATATTGCTCCTACGCGAAAAAGTAATAGAACATACATTGTAGAACATTCAAAATTCTTACAAAGATGTCTACATTATTTTTATGTAGTGTTAACGGGAACCGATTTAGCACAAAAAAATCAAACGCACTTATTTATCAAGATAGCGGAAATAGCACATAGGAAATTTTGGTCGACAACTTGAAGTTAAGCTTTGCTGGACCTCACCAATACCCCAAAAAAGAAATTTCAAATTTCCCTTCACTTTCAAGCAAAAATGACATAGTGACTGGACTATAAGGATATTTTGAAACTATGTAAGCTACATTAACAATCAATAAAATTACACATGCTGTCTACACAACATAAAAGAATAATTAATGTCTAAATTAAGTAAGAAAAATAATTTTAATGCATAAAGTATCAAGGATATTTAGAAGCTATTTAATGTACATAAACAATCAAAATATTTACACAAAATAATTCTATTTATATTTACAGAGTTCACATAACCACTTTCCTTTAGGAATTTTTTTTAATTGTAGGCATGCTGAATGGTACAATTTTATTCTACATTTTCTGTCAGAACATTTTACCATTTGTTCGCCGTCGTCTGGTTTCCTACAGTGACACCATAGCTGCAATCCATAATCAAAATAGGTACATAACATTGTAACATATAATTCACAAAAATACAAACCTCTTCATCATCGGTGCCTATTACAATGTCACTGGAAATTGAACCAACACCTATAGCTCGCATGTCCATAGGGATGTCATCTGAACTTGGACCAGCACTCGTAGATGGCATATCCATCCGGAGATGCCCCAATCTGTGGGTACTGTCGGTTTAGACATAGACCTATTGTTTGCTACCAAAATGTATGTGGGTTTTCTCCGTCTTATTAGTGTAAGCTTGTAGGGCTTTCTTTTCATGTTCACAACCATAAACTGTAGCCGTCGTCTTAAAGCGAGTTGCTAAGGGATAACATACTGAACGTATCAAGGACAGGGATGGTTTTTCCAGTTTTGTTCTGTGAACGCCTTTAAATTTTGAAGCCGTAATTCGACCAGCTCTGTATTGGTACCACACAGCAGAATTTGCTTGCTTATTAGTATCATTTTCGAGTTTGCGGCATTCTACGATGGACATGCTCATATCTAACTCGGAACCTAAAATACAACATTTTTAGCTGCTGTCGTTGATCACATCGGTCATAAGTTGCCATAACAGCACGATTTACCTGCTCCTTATTTGGGTTTAAGGGATTCGCAGGAGCGCACCGTGATTCGATTATCTTCTAGGAATTTCTTAACATCTTCATTACTAACTGTAGGTTAAACTTGAGAAATATAAAAGAACAATGCTCAATGCACACTATACTTGCGAGTACGAGTTACTTCTTTCGCCCACTTGCATTCATGGATGGCTTTTTCTGCATGAAGTTTTTTGATTTGCTGCTTGCCGCTATGATTTACCAGCTTGTTTCATTTTACTGGGCGAAGAGGCCAAGCATAAAAATTTGCAGAAATATAGGTTATGTAGCGTTAACGTTAAACGTTGGCGTCGCTTTTACACTATGCTAGAAACGTACGGCTTGGATTTCGTTGCTTGGTTGCTTGGCAGCGTTCAGTAAGCAGATATGAAAATTAACCAAAGTGGACTTGCCTTCGAAGCTGAGTCAATAGTTTTAAAAAACACAAAAAATAGGCACAATAAATAATTGTTTTCTGTGATAATATCGCTATTAAAAGTTAAGGGAAGTTTGTTTACAAAAACCCGAAAATAGAAATAAACGAATGCAACCGTGGTACTTTTAGTTGTGTAAACACAGCTTTTAGTCTTCTGCATTATTATAAGTGATTACTCACTAGTGAAAGAATATTCAAAAAGTCAGTCACTAGTGAGAGAATGTAGAAAGATACCATAAATAACAAAATTAGATTTACCACTATTTATTATTCAAATTGATATTTGGAACCCCGAGAGCTTTCTTGGAGAGAGGCGGAGCCCCGAGGTCCCCCTTGGAGTGGGGCGGAGGCCCGAATGCTCTATTGGAGTGGGGCGGAGCCTTGAGGGCCCCCTTGGAGAGGGGCGGAGCCCCGAAGGCCCCTTGGAAAGGGGCGGAACCCCAACGTCCCCATTGGAGTGGGGCGGAACCCCGAGGGTTTCCTTAGAGTGGAGCGAAGCCCCGAGGGCCCCCTTGGAGAGGGCGGAGCTCAAAGGGGTCCCTTTGAGTGGGGCGGAGTTCTGAGATCCTCCTTGCAGAGGGGCGGAGCCCCGAGAACCCCATTGGAGTGGGGTGGAGCCCGAAGGGCCCCCTTGTAATGGGGCGGAGCCCCAAGACCTCCTTCAAGAGGGGCGAAGCCCCGATGGCCCCCTTGGAGAGGGGCGGAGCCCTAAGGGCCCCCTTGGAGAGGGGCGGAGCGCCGAGGGCCCCCTTCTTTGGTCAGGTGGATGGCGGGGGTGGCAGGGGCGGGGTGTGTAACAGAACGAAATGACCCAACGTAATAGGCCTAAAAATGGTGGTAAATTGAATAGGGTAGACCGCGGAATAAACGGGGCCGCGCGCGTTATTCCGCGGTCTACCCTATTCAATTTACCACCATTTTTAGGCCTATTACGTTGGGTCATTTCGTTCTGTTACACACCCCGCCCCTGCCACCCCCGCCATCCACCTGACCAAAGAAGGGGGCCCTCGGGGCTCCGCCCCTCTCCAAGGGGGCCCTTAGGGCTCCGCCCCATTACAAGGGGGCCCTCCGGGCTCCACCCCACTCCAATGGGGTTCTCGGGGCTCCGCCCCTCTGCAAGGAGGATCTCAGAACTCCGCCCCACTCAAAGGGACCCCTTTGAGCTCCGCCCTCTCCAAGGGGGCCCTCGGGGCTTCGCTCCACTCTAAGGAAACCCTCGGGGTTCCGCCCCACTCCAATGGGGACCTTGGGGTTCCGCCCCTTTTCCAAGGGGCCTTCGGGGCTCCGCCCCACTCCAAGGGGGCCCTCAAGGCTCCGCCCCACTCCAATAAAGCATTCGGGCCTCCGCCCCACTCCAAGGGGGACCTCGGGGCTCCGCCTCTCTCCAAGAAAGCTCTCGGGGTTCCAAATATCAATTTGAATAATAAATAGTGGTAAATCTAATTTTGTTATTTATGGTATCTTTCTACATTCTCTCACTAGTGACTGACTTTTTGAATATTCTTTCACTAGTGAGTAATATATTATATTACTTATGCAAAATCAACATAATTATAGTGTTATTATATGGAGGTGTTGGATAAAATTATTTTTTCTACTCATGACATTGAAATCAGTCATTTTGACATTGATTCCGGTGGTTGAAGTTGCATTTCAACCACTAGAGATTGAAATGCTCGGACTACCGGGATTTCAAACTGTTTGACATTCAATTTACGACAAGAGAAATGTCACTTTATGTTTAATTTTTTCTAAAGTGCATTACTTTGTTAAAATGAGTGAAAATTCGTAGAAAAAATGGTATATGTAACTCGTGGCTGATAAAATTTCAACCACTTGTCCCATAATATACTATTATTTATTAGTAACATGATATTATTCATTTTCGTCATAGATACAAAATATGAAAAGCTACTCAGAACTCCCAAAAATTTTTTCGAATTATTTCTCCCTCTACTCCATGGTAACCATACAAATAACGTCTTAGCAACCATGCATTCAGGCAATCCTTGATATCACTTACAGATTCTTATTTTAAATATGACATATGACACTTACGACACTTAAATTTCATACTATTTTTACTAATATGCTAGTAAATAAAATATTGTATGCATCACGGGAGATATTTATGTTTTTTACCTTCGGTTGACTTACAGACCTCGGAGGCTCTCGGTCTTTAACCATGTCAATCTGCATAAATATCTATTACGCCTACTGACGTCATTTAGCAGGCGAAAACGACTAGATTTACGCCTGAAAAGGAGGTCTAAAAAACGCCTATTATATTGATCGAACATAAAAAAATTACAACTTACACCACTGTTTTTAAGGGCGATAATAAGAAAATGAGAATGTCTTTCTTAAAAACATATTTTGTTGTAAAGAATACACCAATAGTAGCTGTTAAAGGAACTTCATCAAAATTCTCAATTATTTACGCTTAGTTAGTATGATATTCTGTTTTGTTTTCAAACTGCATAACGACTTATAACTTACTAGCAGTCCAGTGAGACAAATGTCTCATTTAACGGACCAGCGTCCCGGACGGACGGAAATCACGTGATTTCTCGAAAACCGGAAGTGTCACGTGACTGAAATTCGGTTCCTGACCTGACATGACCATTCCAAACATATAGCTTTCATAACTTTTTTCTGTATCTCTTACGGTTTGCCTGCTGAAACAGCGTCCCAGACAGACCAGCGTCCCAGACAGACGGAAATCACGTGATTTCTCGAAAACCGGAAATGTCACGTGACTGAAATTCGGTTTCTGACCTGACATGATCATTTCAAACATATAACTTTTATAACTTTTTCTCTATCTCTTACGGTTTGGCTGCTGAAACAGCGTCCCAGACAGACCAGCGTCCCGGACGGACGGAAATCACGTGATTTCTCGAAAACCGGAAATGTCACGTGACTGAAATTCGGTTTCTGACCTGACATGATCATTTCAAACATATAACTTTCATAACTTTTTTCTCTATCTCTTACGGTTTGGCTGCTGAAACAGCGTCCCAGACAAAACAGCGTCCCAGACAGACACGTCTATTAGATAAAGGATAATGACCAATCACCTACCTTACCACTTATCATTTCTGGTAGTTTGAGTTATATCATTCCACTTCTTTAAAATCCCTTTATATGTTGATTATATCATTTTCACGAACTTTGTAGACTTTCGTACCTAAATCCGTTGTGTATCTTTAAGAATTTTAAAATGAAGTAGAATAAGAATGTCTGAAGAACCACCTCCTACCTCGTAAGGATCATGGAAAAACTGCTAGAAACATTTTAGAAAGCTAATATATGGGGCTTATGGTTTATGATGATGAACTATGAGCTCACTTTACTCACTAACACTAACAAAAAGATGTGGACAGATTTTGTGTGGTTGCAGGGGGAGTTGACATACGTAATTTGAGTAAAGGGATGCACGTTCCCTGAAGCCGCGTTTCCGTGCTACACGGCTGTGAAGTTGCAGCTACTAAGATTGCCTACTAAGAAAAAGAGTAACAAACTTTAATGGGTGATAGTAGGAAATCTTAGATGATGCAACTGCACAACCGTGTAACACGGAAACGCGGCTTCAGCGGACGTGCATCTCAAATTACTTATATCAGCGCCACCTAAAACCACACAAAATCTGTCCAGATATTTTTGTAACATCCTGTATAATGAGCGAATGTTATAATGAGGCATTGTAATTATTGAATTATAAATGAATCAAGCATGGCTATATTTTATCCATTCAATTAATTATATATTTTTTCAAAATGTTGAGACTGATAATTATTTATAAAATCATTAGTTTTTTAAACAACATTTTAAATACTGCCTAGGAGTCTCTCTTGCAATTAATTATATGCTTAGCATGGTTGAATATGATTTTATTCGATTTTTTTCATCCATCCATACATCCATAAACATATTACCGTTAAAGAATGTAAAGAATTTCTAAAGGGCTTTACAAGGAACTTCTCTTATTTTTTTTTTCTACAGCCGTGATTTTAAACTGTTTCCAAGGGTCATATGCGGCGTGCTTTATGTTGTCTATAAAACACGCCATTCCATTTAAAGCACGGAGTACTTTAAGAGTTTATAAAACCTTATTTGTGAAGATTAAAAGTACAGTTATTATATCGGACCGATTTGTATGCGGAGCCCCGGGTGCTCGATTGGAGAGGGGCGGAGCCCGATGGCCCCCTTGGAGAGGGGCGGAGCCCCGATGGCCCCCTTGGAGAGGGGTGAAGCTCCAAGAGCCCCCTTGGAGAGGGGCCGAGCCCTGAGGGCCTCCTTGGCGAAGGGCCGAGTCCCGAGGGCCCCCTTGGAGAGGGGCGGAGCCCCGATAGCTCCCTTAGAGAGGGGCGGAGCTCCAAGAGCCCCCTTGGAGAGGGGCCAAGCCCTGAGGGCCCCCTTGGAGAAGGGCCAAGTCCCGAGGGCCCCCTTGGAGAGGGGAGGAGCCCGAGGGCCCCCTTGGAGAGGGGCGGAGCCCCGAGGGCACCCTTGGAGAGGGGTGGAGCTCCAAGAGCCCCTTGGAGAGGGGCCGAGCCCTGAGGGCCCCCTTGGAGAGGGGCCGAGCCCCAAGGGCTCCCTTGGAGAAAAGCGGAGTCCCGAGGGCCCCCTTGGAGAGGGGTGGAGCCCCGAGGGTCGCTTTGGAGAGGGGCGAAGCCTCGAGGGCATTTAAGCTAACAAACTCCTCGGCTGTAGAAAAAATATTGAGCCAACTCGTGTTTTACAGTTTAAAAATCTCGGTCGATCATAAAATTCTCGCTTCGCTCGAATTTTAACATGATCAACCTCGATTTTTAAATCCTCTGTAAAACACTAGTTGCCTTAATAGCTATTAAGGTGTTTGCCCTCTATCTGAGGGGTAAAAAATATGCCGATTTTCTTTAAGGGTATAAATCTGAGCCATGCTATTTAACTAATAGTTCTGGAGTTAAAGAAAAAACAGAATTTTATTTTTAAGGTGCTCACCCTGTATATTGCTATACTTTTTAATTATTAATACTGTGGGCGATGGGTATAATGATTTTTTTAGTTAATTATTTTAAACTGCTTCAATTATCTCTCAATTTTGTAATTTGCTCGGCTAGTATTTTTATTCTAAACTTACTTACTTACTTCTTCTTCTTAATAGGTGATTGATCTGTTTTACTTTGATATTCAAGCCTGTTCTTGTGATCCAGAGGTCCAACTTTCTTTCCACCTTTTTGGAGGTCTTCTTCTTGGTCTATTTCCATGAGGTATGTTGATCATACATATTTTCGCGATTGTATTTTCCTCCATTCTCTGAACATGTTTTCTCCATTGCTTTCTTATTCTTCCACGCCATCTCACTACGTCCTCTACTTCACACTCTTCTCTAATTTCTTCATTTCTTATTCTATCTATTAATCTCTTTCCACTTATACTCCTTAAAATTTTCATTTTATTTGTTCTTAACAGCTGTTTTGTTTTTCGTGTATCCGCTCTTGTTTCAATGCTGTGGGTTAATATCAGCCTAACACATGCTTTATATATTTTCGTTTTGCTCTCTATATTCATACTTGTGTTTCTCGCGCCTGCTACTGCGGCTGCTTTATTCACTTGCTTCTTTACTCCTTGTATATCTCCGTAACTAGTTATTAACACCCCTAAATAGGGAAATGTCATTACCTGTTCTGTTACTTTACCATTTACTTCCAATTTGCAACGCAATGGTTCTTTTGAGGTAGTAAGGCATTTCGTTTTATCGACATTTATTATCATGTTGTATTTATGTCCTCCTTGGTTGAATTTGTTCAACAGCCTTTGTAATCCATCCTCAATTTTTGCAAGTAACACTATATCGTTTTCATATCAAATTACTTTAATTTTTTCGGCGCCCATTCTGTAACCTTCACTTGTTCTATTATTATGTCCATTAACAAGCAGAAAATTAGCGGGCTTAAGCTATCCCCTTGCCGTATTCCTGTCCCTATCTTTATGTTTTTTGTTAATTGGTGGCTATATTTTATCTTGGTAAAGTTTTGGGTGTTAAGTTGTCGGATTATGCTTATTATTTTGTTTGGGATGTTTAATTCTTATAGGATGGTTAGTATATCTTCCAGGTTCACCCTGTCGAAAGCTTTAGTCAAATCTATAAAACAAAGGAATGCAGGCTTTTGAAATTCTAAAGATTTTTCTTTTATTTGCCTCAATATAAATATGGCGTCTGGATTGGTGATGCAGTGTAGCGTTTTACACCACAATATATGTTGGTATAGTTAAATAAATTAGAGAGTGTTGATTTTAAAGTTTTAGATTATATTCACACAATATATACAAATAGCACTTAAGAGTGACGTCTGCGTTCTTGGATGGTTAACACGATTCTATCGATACTGCTTAAAATCTAAGTTGAAATTTTGTAGGCTATTTGCAAGTCCCGTGGGGGTGTCTAAATAACCAATGAAACGTTCGGTAACTTTGGCGTGGAAAACTAAAATCTTGCGGTTCTCACGAACCAGCGCACTGTCGGCAAAGGTTTATTGTGGTTGCAAATAGCCTGTTAGGGTAATAAAGTTATAAACTTAAGAAATCCATTGAACGTGCTTATGAATAATTTTGGCGAAAATGCACAAGGCGGATTGCAAACTAATCGCACAAAAATACATTTATTTAATTAATCTTAAAACTAGAGTCCAACAGCGTCTGAAGTTGATCTATTTTTCCGGAATCCTTGTTGTTCTTCTCTTATTGCTGTATGTTTATTTATTTCATCTTTAAGTATGCGGGTAAACAATTTCATTACCGATTCTACCAGGCTTATTCTTCTATAATTCGCCGGTTCTCTTTTATCGCTCTTTTTAAATATCGGAATCGTAGTGCTATTTTTCCAATCTGACGGTATTTTACTTTCTGTGATAATTTTTTGAAATCATTTGGTTGATTTTTGTACCAGTGCATCTTCTCCGTACTTTATTAATTCATTGGTTATCCCGTCTTCGTTTGGCGCCTTTCTATTTTTAAGTTTTCTAATGACATCGTGTACGTGATGTTCCTCTAACGTAATAGTGTCTTCGGCTTTATCTTCGTCTTCTTGGGGTTCTTCTTTAACTTCATTTTCTAATTCGTCTGCGTTATATTTATTTAGGTAAAGCTTTTTGAAATAGTCTAGCCACTGGTCAGATTTAATTGCATTGATTTGTTGGAATTCAGTTATATTCTGTTTTCTTCTTTTTAGCATTTTCCATGCCTTTCGCTGTGCTCCATATAAATCGCTTTCCATATCTTTAGTAAAGACAGTCCAGTAATCTTTCTTGATTTGCCTTATTTTCGCATTTACTTCGTTTGTTATCTCTATATAATTTTGGCGTTCATCTTGGTTTCTGTTGGAGAGATATCGCAAGTATGCCAGGCGCTTTTTCTCGGCTAATGTTTTGACTTCTTGGTTGAACCATGGTGTTTTACTATGGTCAGCATTTATATTTATTTGTTTTTGTGCCCAAAGTCTCTTCGGCTGCAATCAGTACATTCTTCATTATTTTTTTCCCAGCTTTGTTTAACTGTGTCATTTGTTTTAATCTTGTTGTCTTTAATTATGTTTTCCAATCTTTTTGCGTATAATTGCCTAGTGCTGTAATTTTCTAACGATTCGATATTAAATTTGTTTACATATTTAGGTGATTTTCTTTAGATAATTGTATTGTTATTCTTGCTTTACATAACACTATTTTATGGTCTGATCCTACGTTAGGCGACGATTTGTTCTGGCCGAATTGCTCGGTTTGTAATTATGTAATCAACTACAGATTCTTAATCTCTCGAGTTCCAAGTGTACATTGTTGTTTGTGGGGAAAGTAGGTATTATTTATGCGTAATTGATTGTGCGCACAGAACTGAATTAATGTTTCTTCGCTGTCAATGATTTGTTCTTCGTTATATCGTTAATTAACTACTTGTATTATTTCTGTTTATATTCTGCTATTCAGGTATCCCATGATAAAAATGTTGCTGCTATTGTTTAACATGTCTATTTCTGACTGTAGTTTATTATAGAAATCTTCCCTTTCCTCTCGCGGTTTGTTGGTGTCTGGCGTATAAACTGATATCATGTATAGTTTTTCTTCGCTTATTTTTATTGTTATTATTAATATTCTGTCGTTGACGTATTTAATCTCATAGATGTTAGATTGGTATTTTTCGTGTATCAATATTCCTACTCCCGAGGCGGCTCTTTCTTCCTTGTTCTTTCCACTGTATGCAAATATGTAGTTTTGTTGCTTTGTTGTGCCTTTTCCTTTCTTTCTTGCTTCGGATAAGGCGCATATATCGATTTTATGGTTTAGTACTTCCATTATGGTCTGTCCTGGTTCCGAGGTTTGATCTTTGGTTCTTTGAGCAACATCCTGTTTTACCGTAGGCAGGTAGCTAGCCTCACCTACGAACCCTCCTCCTTTAAACGGGCGTGGGACCGGCAACAGCACCGCCAGGCTACTCAATTCACCAAACTGTGCTGCATATTGTAAACTTATTTATTTATAATTAAAACTGCTATTAACTTGCTTTTGCTCTCATTAATTATGTCAGGTCCTATTTTATTGTAAGCGCTCTTTATATAGTTATTTTGCTAATGGGACTTGACAAGTGGGTAATTTTTAACTGGTGGGGCCTACATAAAATCAAAATGGCTTCATAGCTTCTAAAGTAATACATAGTACATAAACAAGCTCAGAATTTTAATGAAATTCTCGATGTCCACCCAATTAACGCTGTTGCTATGCGATAATTATCAAACGTAAGTATTCCGCGTCTTACAACAAAACGTTTCTACCCACGCTACGAACCTGAAGTGATGCGCTAAAGGGACGCTGACGAAGCACCATCACAAAACTAACACTTTTAGGGGGTAAATCTGACCTTTTGATGGATTCTCTGATGAAAATGGGGCTACTTGTCCCTCGCTGGAACTGACCACTTGCAGTTGTAGGCCTGCAATTAGCAAGGCTCAAATCTGCGTTCGGGCCTACCTGGTGATCGGCTGCAACTCTCGGACATTTCTTGAATTGCTTCCACTGAAGCTGGGTGCCTCAAATCTAGGACGCCGCTGCACTACACGTACGATGCTCGCTTATACACTTGTACAAGAACTTATAAAACTGGCTGGACCTCCGTGGAATGATATCCAAGTAACACCGCTTCGATGTCTTGTATTTACCTGTGTGGAAGCCCAAATTAAGGCAAAATTTTTACAAGTCGCCCAGCGCACAATCACTCAATGAAACACTACTTTTAGTTACCTTGGGTATTTATTAACATACAGAAATAATTTATTTTGGGGCAGCTTGCAAAAACACAACAAAACCTCTTGATGAAGTCACCCCATTTTTTTGTTTACAGTTTACTTTTTGTTGCATGAAATGCCAAGCCTGCTCTAATTTTAATATATTTTTAAACAAAGAATAAGCAATTCTAAAAACGTCATTCTATCAATTATTTTCATGCTATTTCTTAACAATTCTGAAATTAAAATTATTACATTTAATGGTCATTCTTATAATAAATATTTGTTTTTTTGTTTAAGTTATTAATTACTAATGATTATTATTCGAAATGTAAAGCTACTAAAATGCAGAATGCAGAGAGGTGCATGAAAAACGGATCGGTATTTGTCATCTGGTTTTCAAAATTCAAACACCAAATTAAATCGTTCAAAACCGTTATAACCTGACAGCAAAACTATTTTTTAATTCAAAGTGCCTCCGAGCAAGGAGAGTAAATTTCTTTTAATGCAACTATTTTTTTTTCTTTTTCGGAGTTCGCGGATTTTTCTGAATAAAATAATGCTAGAATATTATATTATTCTTCAATTATACCGAAAAAATAGGAGATTTGTACACATTGCAGTAATCTGGTACAGCAGATGTTCCGCAGCTGAAATATTACGGTTTGATGTTTATTTTTGTACATCATGCTGCACTCAACTTACTTGATTGCATCTCATGGTTGATTTGATGTCACTGCGATGCGTTAAAATTTCGTAACTTTTATTTATTTTTCTTCGATATAAATGAAGAAGAATATATTTCATCATTATATTAACCAAAGTGCGTGGAGTCCAAAAAAAGATTAAAAAGATATAACGTTTGTAACAAAAGTGTCAGCATATATTTCTAAAGCAAGTACAAATTAATATTTAACTTTATTTATATTTATTATATATGTACTACTATTTTTAGAAATTACATGAAATTATAAAACTGAAGCTATTGATAGGGGCTCATGATCTTCTATAGACTCACTTTAACTCGAAGCTGAAGCATTAGACGTTAAATTAGATTACTGAAATATCCATATCACGAACCTTTTTATGGATTCGCCTTAGTAGGTGGTCCTAGTTTTGACTTTTCGGTAATCCTACACATGGAACTTCTTATTCACAATCCCTAATCGTACGATAAATGGTTCTACGAAAAATGTTTTGTTTCTAAAAATGTTTAATGACTAGTTTTGGCAATTTGGCCATCTAAACCATAAATTACATTTTTGCACTCCTGGGACTAAACGACCTACTGTAGGCGTCATTTTGAAGGACCAAAGTGCCACGTTTAATCCCTGAGGGATTAATTTATTATTTAATCCCTGAGGGATTAATTTATTATTTAATCCCTGAGGGATTAATTTATTATTTAATCCCTCAGGGATTAAAAGTGGCACGTTGGTCCTTCAAAATGACATTATTTACAACATTACCTTAGTTACTCACATTTCCAAAGCCATCCATTTTTTCAAATCGAACGTATAAATTTTTAAACCAACAAAATCAGATTTATTTTATAATTTGTGATCCGAGAGTGTAAAAAATATTGTATATACCTGGGGACCAAAGTGCCTTTGATCCTTTGAGCGATTATTGCCCTCGCCTTCGGCTCGGGCAGTAAACTTTACTCGACTAAGACTCACTAAGACTGACATAGGCTGCGATTGGGAATTGAAAGACATATTTAAAGCAGAAATACCAGTATGCCTAAAAGGCAAAGTATACGATCAATGTGTGCACAGCGTAATATGGAACGGTCCATGCTAGGCATTTCACTAGGCGACTAAATCTCAAACTACATCATACTACAGAGAACGAAACTCCAGGATGTGGTAGAAAGAATCGCCATTCTGGAGTGGAACTGGGCAGGCAATCTGGCTAGAACAACAGACGGAAAGGTGGACGTATATGCTCAAACTGATCAATAGTGGGATTGATGGAACAAATTAAGGAAAACCCACGTCCAGCAGTGGACAAGACTGGTTGACATATGATGATGATGATAATAATGTTGCATAGTAAATGACGTGAAACTGATTACAGAAGCATCATAAATGATTAAAAACCACATACCAATGACTACATTTGAGGATTTGACAGATTTGACATTTTGAGCCTTGACTTTAGTGGTGCAATTTTGAGTTATCACGGTGCGTTACTTCTCTAACTCACTTACTTTTTCCATTTGCACCAACAACGGTTCTATTCAGAGCTAAGCTATTTCCTTTTAAATTGTTTCTGGCAAATCACTTCCAATAATATGTTCATTTGTTAATATGTGCCACGCCGCTGCTACTTGTCAGATTTAATGGAAGTATATTCTTATCGCTATAAGTAATATAGAATCCCCAAAAACTGGAAAAAATAATATACAATTTCATTAAATTTTCAAGCGTGTTTTCGTACCAATTAAAATTTTTTGTATTAACTGAAAACATTGCCTGCTCTTCACCATCTTGCCTCTTGAGAAGAATCTGCGGTGGTTGCCTACCCATAGTATCTTTTTGTCCTACAGAAACTGTCTGATAAGAAACGATGTGCGACATGGGTCATTGTCGCGATGAAATATAAAATCTGAAATCCATTTCTCTGTGCCAACGAGATGTGAGGATTATTAACTATTTCGCAAACAGTTATATTTTTGAAAGAAGATTACTACGCACAGATTGATAAGCACTGTATTTAAACAAAGTAACTTCTGTAACTGCACCCATAGTATTTTTTTTAAATCATACCTTGTATTTTATAGTTGTCAGAACAGGTATGCTGAGGAGCTTATAGATAAATTTTAAATTATTCTTTTGCTGTAACGGTTGTGGACATCTACATCTAATATTTAATGGTTTACGTCAACATGTAGAAATCGGTGTAATGATGCTGTGAATATATTTAAGTAGATAAGGAAAAGACAATGTTAAAAATTGTGAAGAGTCGACTATATCTGTGACCATGTAACATAGCAACGTTGCTTGTTTTACCATGTCGACGGTTAATTAAGCTTTTGTTTTTGTTTGTTAATGGACAAGGTTTAGGCATGCAGAGTACCAGGTACTTTAGACACCGACTGCTATGGTCATACGGGCAAAGTCCTACTTAGAATTTTGCCAAGACTAAGGATTTCCAACCGTAGCAAGGGATCTTTTACATGCTACACGTTGTAGTAACATGGGACCCACGACTTTACATCACTTCCGAATGATGGCATTCTGTAGAGGCTTTCATCTGCATTTTTTTATTTTTGAAAACCTCACCGGGACCGGGAATCGAACTCGCGACCCTAAGATCAGTAGTCAGGATGCTTACCACTGATCTACCGACCCCGGCTAATTAAGCTTTGTTGCATAAAATACATTTAAAAAAGCAAAGCCTTTCTAAATAGTTTCTCATTTTGAAAAGCAGATTTACACAGTTTCTTGAGTCAAAACTAAATTGATCATTCGTAATTTTTAGCTTTGTCTTTTTTCTATGTACAACATTTCCGTTTACATCTTGTATATGTGATCTATGTACACCTGTACTACACAGCATAATTACAGTTTAAAAGTTATGATAATCAAATATACTTTTTAATTTAAATTTCTCTTCATACAGATAACATTTAGAGGAAGGTTAAGTTATTTTCCATATCAGAATGCTATCTAAAGATGATCTAGTATGGCTATGGAATACTTCCTAATTTATGAATGCAACTACATTTATACTTATATGTCAAACTTGACATTTGATCTTTAAGTGACTTATAGTTGCATTTATACATTTAATTGGCCATAGTAGATGAAAATAATTTCTGATCATACTATATTTGGCGTTTGTGAATGACGTAGAATAAATTACGATAAGAAATAGCTACTGGTCTGTTTAGTACAAAGCGGTTCGGTACTTTTTGATACACTATTTTCTTCTTTTCAGCAGAAGTTTAAAATCGAGGCATGCTGTGTCGAAACAACGGGCTTGTATATTCAGGTTTGAAATGGGGTAGTCTCTTATAAAAGTTAATTAAAAAGTAAATACTAGTACCGTGGATTTTAAATAAAATCTTAAATAATTTATTTATTGAAGAGTTTCTTAGTAAATTAGAAAATGTTTCCGTTACAAGTTAGTTGTACGGTTGCGGCCAAAAAACAAAATGGAACAGTTACGTCTATTTTTGCGATTATTCCACCTTCCCTCACTGCATTTATATGCGGAATAATTATTTTGTCGTATTATTTCTAATTTGGAATTGTTTGGCAGGTGGGAAATATTCAATGTTGCAATATTAGGTAAATATTAATAAAACAAATGAAATATTTACTGAAAACTGGTATTGGAAGCTTACAGACGATTTGATATTATCAATAAACACAGTATCGTGGCATAAGCTTCCTTATCTGCTTCTACATATTTATTTCCATTTCCAAAATGGTTTTATAAATGGCTGTCCTAAGGTGCATGATTTAATAATAATAACTGTATTCGCAAGTGTGAAAATAAATTGTTAAAGTAGCAAACCACCTGTCTATTTAAATTACTTCTATTATGTAAATGTCAACTACTCTACAGCGGCAATTCAATATTAGATGTTTAGTGACATCTCCTTTATAATGTACAGAATGTTGAAACATAATAGTGTCCCTATATATGAAGCCGTGGTCAGGAGAATATCAGGGGTAAATCAAACTACCCTATAGCTTTCGCACCATTACTAATCTGTCTCATATGTAGAGAAACGTTTTTCTATAATAATAACAAGTTGTTAACCATGAAAGATTTTTTTGCCGATATAATTTTTTCAAATGCGCATTTTAACTGCGAGAAGAAATATTGGTGATCATAAGCTTAGCTATAAAGTTATAGAATGAACGAAGACATAATCCTATGAAATAGAAGATAAAATGGAGAACCAACAGTTTTAGAATTTATCAAGGAACACCAACATCATTATAAAAAAATAATCCTAAATATAGCTAAGACGATAGGTGGTTCTTTATGAAATATTCAAGGAAACGTTGCTGTTGTTTTAGGAACTCATCTTATTATCAATTTCGAAAATACGAGTATTATAGGAGCGAAAATAAAATAAATAAAGTGTTTTGGTATAATTTTAAACCTGTTTAATTAAGAAAAGAATTACACCCGTTGAAAACTTTTCGGCAAAATGAAGAAAGAGGCTTTGATCTATCTTGCTAAATATTTTAAAACAAATCTACGTATATTGTAACACTAATATGAAAAGCATTAAACCTTTCTGTCGTTTTGGTATTATTAAAGAAATGCGTGAGTTAACCAAACAGTTTAGATTTTTTTCTTCTTCTTCTCTTTTCTATAGAATTACAGTGTAACCCGAGTTTTGGCTTCCTCAATCTTCTGCCTCTATTCATCTCTGTTTAACGACATGTTCTGCCAGCTAATTATCTCTAATGGATCTGTGGAGACCTAAAGTATGCAAAATCAAGGCACTCAAAATTTGGAATGGAGCCATAGAAGAAAATATCAACAAAAAGAAAAAAGCGCATTAAATACTTTAACACGACTCGGTCCCGCGGCCTCGTTGGAGGGCGGGAGAGGGCTAACTACTACTAATGGCAACTCTTGTTGATTTGGCCCTGGCAACTCAGTCGGCCAATGGTGTTCTGCCCGGTAGGCGGGGCAGACCTAAGTGCAAGAGCACGAGAGAAAGAGAGAGAAAACAAAAAATGATATTTACACAGGTTTTTTAATTTTTCGAACATATACAGTGTGTTTCACTTTACATGGAAGCACCCCTGTATTTTCTTTGTTTTTGTATGAATCGATTTGAATTTTTTACCAGTTGTACAACTCACCAATTGGCATCTATTCATGTCCTTGAGCGCAAATGATGTTATTAGCCTGGCCTACTACGATCAAGAACATGGGTCCTATTGTCAATATTTTGCATCGCGTTTGAGTTACAGCAAAAAGTTATTAAGAAAAGTTGTTTAGAATCAAAAGAATACCCCAAATACCGACTTTCGTTTAATAATTCGAATTTTTAATTTTCATCCATAAATTTGTCCAAGTCCCAAATTTCAACTTTTAATTTGGTATCAAATGGTGCCATGGAGAACCAACATTTTCATTATTGTTGCAAACGTCATTAGCTTTTAATAATGACTGAATTACGCTTAACTGTAGCTGAGAAAGTAGAAATAATTAGAATCACTGGTGAAAATGCAAGATCCAATAGAGATGTAGCTAGAATATTTAATGGAAGGTATTCAGGGCGTGCACCTATTTCTCCTGGCACTTAGTTTCTGACGATGCAAGCAGCGGCAAATTTTCGATGGTGCAATAATGACATTTAATGCCATATCTCAGGAGGATTAACGTCATAAATCGCCAAAATCATTTCCTCCAAAAGATGCTATCGAACTATTCTTCTTGGTCTGGGGTCTGGGCTTAAAAACATTTCCAGTTAAAATTAGAAAGTTGATTTATTTCTGAAACAGTGCCAGGAAAAATAGGTGCACGCCCTGAATACCTTCCATTAAATATTCTAGCTACTTCTCTATTGGATCTTGCATTTTCACCAGTGATTCTAATTATTTCTACTTTCTCAGCTACAGTTAAGCGTAATTCAGCCATTATTAAAAGCTAATGACATTTGCAACAATAATGAAAATGTTGGTTCTCCATGGCACCTTTTGATACCAAATTAAAAGTTGAAATTTGGAACTTTGACAAATTTATGGATGAAAATAAAAAATTCGAATTATTAAACGAAAATCGGTATTTGGGGTATTCTTTTGATTCTCAACAACTTTTCTTAATAACTTTTTGCTGTAACTCGAACGCGATGCAAAATATTGACAATAGGACCCATGTTCTTGATCGTAGTAGGCCAGGCTAATAACGTCATTTGCGCTCAAGGACATGAATAGATGCCACTTGGTGAGTTGTATAACTGGTAAAAAATTCAAATCGATTCATACAAAAACAAAGAAAATACAGGGGTGCTTCCATGTAAAGTGAAACACACTGTATACAAAAAATGGGCTATTTAGTTGATGACGCCTCGAAGCTTCTGGTGGCGTGGGGTCGTCGTGTTTTGTCCCGGGGCTCTTCCTTTCATGTGGATAGAATCCCTGGAAAACAACTCCCCAAACGCGCCCTGCAATATAATCTCAAAGGAAGACGATACCAAGGTAGATCTAAAAAGAGGTAGAAGGAAACAGGAATGGGTCTAGTAGTTAACCTATAACAAATATAAAATGAAACACTGCTGGAGCTTGTGGTTTGCTCGAATATTCCTCAACATATTTACGAAACGGGTCATATTATAAAAGAGGATGACCTAAACATTGCAAAGGCGTTAATTTCAACAAAGGAACTAAATTCTTTTGAAAGATTGGTCATTTTTAAAAACCGAGATAATAAATTTTTGAACAAAAACGGTGGACCTATACCTTCCTCCATCTTGTATGATTTGTTGAAGTTAAATTGACCGTCGGCCATGTTAATTGGCCCTTGACCACGCCCTCCGAGTCAGACAGTATAAATATCTGTAAAATGTGCGGGAATCGCCCACTTCCATTTGTGATTTGGCCACGAGCATAGCGTTGCCATTTTATTGTGTAAGTTTCGTAGCTACTGATGATAACCGCTTGGCTGTCGAAATACGTCTTCAGCAGTTGTTAAATATTTGTGTGGTCTGGGGTTTTAACGGTTTGTGATATAACAAATATGCTGATGATGATGATGATAATGTTAGATACTTACACAAAATTGTAAACTTGCTCTATCTTGCTATTTTCTATCAATAATTCTCTGCTTGCAATATTTTCCTTTCCTTCTCGCGTAAGGATATTCGCCTTCTGCCAATAGTGTATTAATAGCCAGTCTCATTTTAATTGCTGTTGTTGGCGTTGGGTGTATAATTTCTCACTAGACTTACGAGCACGTGTACCTACAATATACTTTATTTCATACTGTCCGGAAAATACGACTTTACGTCATTAATTTGAGTCCGGAAAGTGGAACATTACACCACAAGGCCGGAAAGTGGGAACATAGCATCACAAGGCCGGAAAGTGGAACATTACATCACAAGGCCGGAAAGTGTTGCTAGGCAACTGCTGAATAATATGTTGGTGACACTGTAAGTCTATGTCAAATTCGAGATTATCAGGTTAGGTTTTTCGTCAGTTTTGACACAGACTAACGCGAAAGCTAACCTGCTAACTTCGAATTTGACAGACTTACAGTGCCACCCGGTGTAGCTGAAAGGTACTCCTTTACGACCACGGTAAAGATCAGACCTACTTCAGGCAATTAGCGACCCTGCCCACGCGAGCTTTTGATTCTCCCTATTCCTACTGCTGAGAGAATCACGTCCCAACCCTAATCCTACCTAAACCCAGTAATACCCCATAATCCTCATTCCCTGGTGAAGGGCAGTAGCGATCACCAGTACCAGCTCGAGGCGTAAAGGAAATCATCCTGGACCGGCTCGAACCTGGATTATTTACAAGCATGACTGCAGCAGTCTTAAAGGTTGTGGTACTGCGAAATTCGCCAACCTGCATTAGGATAGCGTGGTGTTTTAAATCCTAAAACCCGTCAAACAATGACGAATTAAAAACCTTACGGATTGACATCCCAGGTGTGTAGGAACAACAGTTCTAAATCCCACACCTTCAAAAAGAAGGTCTGCCTCAAGGGGGAAAAAATCGCTTATACATCTCAAAACAACAAGAAGCTACCATCTTAAGCAGAACATTGCAACATACAATGAGCAAACACTTAGAACAGACGAAAAACTGGAATTTGGGAAACCAAAATGAAGGGAGAGAACTGCACCATTTTTAAGTCGGGATGTACTCTTTATCAAAGATACTCAGACACAACATCAATCGGAGGAGTAGGCATCCTAATATCAACAAAACACCTAGATATAATTATAGAATTTAAGGCAATATCGTATAGAGTAATTTTCTCTGTGTTAAAAATATCTGAAAGGTATCAGTTAAAAGTTATTCAGACATATGCGTCTACGCTAACTCACGCAGTGGAAGAAATAGACGAATTCTACGAAGACTTAATACTCGCCATGAAGAATAGCCCCACGCACTATACTATTATTTCGGGCGATTTTAACGTGAAAATTGGTCAGAGACAAATGGACGATGGAAATTTCACAGGCTCATTTGGATTGGGACAAAGAAAGTGCAGGGGAGAAACACTTCTAAATTTTTTAAACGAACATCAATTTTATTCGATGAACACTTTCTTTTGCAAATCACCGCAACGCAAGTGGACGTGGGCAAACCCAGGCGGGCGTACGAAAAATAAGATAGATTATATCCTATCCAACAAAAAATACATAGTGGAGGACGTCTCCGTAATTAATCAATTTTCCACGGGCAGCGACCATCTCCTAGTAAGAGCCACTAAGGCAGAACGGCAAAAAATTATCGCATCTAAGCCTCATAATTCTGTCTACGGCAACACCTATAACAATAAAGGACCATTGTCGAAAGAAAACTGGAAGAAATAAAAAATAAAAAAGACCTACCTCTAGATTAATTAGTCCAACACACCACCTCAACAATAATAAACAGTAATAGACAAGTAACATCCAAACTACATATAACAAACGATCCCAAAATATCAAGCGAGACACAAAAACTAATGGCACAAAGACGAAGCCTCCAGAGGAACACCAATGAGATCAGAATAGTAACCAGAAACGTCACTAAATCTCTATGGAAGGACCTGAGTAATTATAATAGTTCGTTGGTACAACAATGCATTGAGAATAACTTCAATCTGAGAGTAATAAAACATAAACGGTCCAAAGGAAATAAACAAAACTATCAACTTCGTGACTCTCACGGTAACATAATCTCCAAATGAAAAGAACTAATATCCGTGGTGGAAGATTAAATTATACTCCACAACAGTAACAGACGAGACACCTCAACCACCCAGACCTATGGTTATCAACGTCAACTCAGAAGACATCCCAGAGGTAAGCTATGATGAAATAAAATTAGCCCTCTCACAATCAAAAAATAACAAAACCCCAGGAGAAGACGATATCACGACAGAGATGCTCAAATATGGTGGCGTAAATCTACTCAAATGTGTAAAAACCATTCTAGATAAATGCATATTGGAAGCAAAAATACCGAAACTATGGGAAAATGCTAGTGTAATCCTGCTCCATAAAAAGTGCAATAACACCAAACTCGATAACTATGGCCCTATTAGTCTGCTTTCTCACTTCTACAAATTGCTAACTAAAAGAATTACAAATAGAATTACACATAAACTGGTCTTTTATCAACCCCCAGAGCAGGCCGGATTTAGAGCCGGTTATAGTACAATAGACCATCTTGAAGCACTGCAAAATGTAATTGAAAAAAGTGCTCAATATAAATTCTCATTACACCTTGTGTTTGTAGATTATGAGAAAGCGTTTGACTCAATAGAATGGAGCGCAGTGACGGAAGCTTTATATAATGCAAGAGTAGACTGCAGGTACACAAATCTGCTCACACACATCTATAAAACCGCTACATTGAGTATCAAGCCGGAAAACAACGCCAACACAAAGAAAATTCCCCTAAATCGTGGAGTTAGACAGGGAAACACGATATCGCCAAAACTCTTCACTCTTTTGGAGGGTATCTTCAAGAAATTAAAATGGGACAGTCAGGGTATCAACGTAAATGGCAGATTGCTTAATCACTTGAGACATGCTGATGATATTGTCATCATAGCTGCAAAGTCACACATCTACATCAAGAATCAAGGAAGGTTGGCCCAAAGATAGATATTGCCAAAACGAAAATAATGAGCAATGAAGACACTCAAATTGTTATTGAAGATCAAGCCATAGAAAACGTAACCGAGTATATCTATTTGGGACACAGTATAAAACTTGGAAGAGACAACCAAACAGCCGAACTAGCAAGGCGAATCAAATTAGGATGGGCCGCGTTTGGCAAACTATCTTATATTCTAAAAAGTAACATCCCGAACTGTTTGAAAAGTAAGGTCTACAATGCGTGCGTCCTACCAGTTTTAACATATGGTATTCAAACAATGACCTTGACTAAAAAGAGTATGTTAAAACTTCAAGTAGCTCAGAGATCGATGGAAAGAGCAATGGTGGGTATCAACCTACGCGACAAGGTCAAAAATTCTGATATTCGAAAAAGATGTAATGTTGAAGTCATACTAAAAGCAAAATGGTCCCGGGTAGGCCACGTGGCAAGAAAATCAGAGGAGCGCTGGCCCATAAACATCATTACATGGAGACCCAGATCAAAACGCCCAAACGACTTTTTCAATGAACATGTTGTATAAAACAGTATGAAATAAAACATTGTACGATACACGGCCGTAAAATATTATTAAATTACTCGTTTAGATATTCCAGACTCGGCCCGTTCCTCGCTTCGTCCGTAAACATCTCAACTCGTACCTTAATAAGTCATTTTCCGACCTTGTAACTTAAATTACTATTTCTTAACTAGTAATTGTTTTAAGTGTGATTAAAAAAATAATAAAGGATAAAATCTTACAAATTTCATACGTCCCTCTATATTTGATAGAGCCCCTTCTACCATTTTCTTTTAGATACCGTACTACTTATGCTCGAGAAATATACATTAGCTTTCTTCAACTAGCAGCAAAGCACTGCTTCCAAGTCTGCATACTTTGAGAGACTTAATCAATTTCCTTGTTTATTTAAATACTGTTGTTGGGATCATTTACGTTTACAATTGAAGAGTTTTATGTTGCCATCAATATAATTACCCTCTCATATTTTGCTTGGGAACGATTTGTCAAAGCAATTTGTTTGCTTCAAATTCCCACTCAGAGCGATTTCAGTCTCTTTTAATTGGACATGGAGCTGACTACGTCCTCTAAGTATGAAATAGAGCCGTCTAGCAAAGTACAGCATGCAAATACGCAGTCCGAATAACACGTAGTGGCCATTACTGCCTGGCTAGACGGAATAACAACAAGCATGATCCGGTTGAGAGCAGCTCGTTTAAATAGCCTTTTTAAAATCATGTAAACTTCCACTTGACAAAATACACTTCACCCTAACGGACCTTGTTATTCTGTATCAGCTATTTTCAATTTGTTGCTATTTCCCTGCAGCAGCAGTGCAGGAAGTGATTTGGGCACAATGAAAGCTCTGCCTTACAAATCAGTGCAGTCACTTTTCTGGCTTACGCGCGGCAGTTAATAAGTCCTCGCTATCAATTATTAATTAGCCCTGATTAGGATCCTGTGTTTATAGAGGTAGAACATCAGGTTTGGGATCATGTTAAACCGCAATGTCTCAGTGAATGTAAACCGTCTATCCACCCCAATGCTGTTCTATCTAAACCAATTCAAATCGAATCCAATCTGCCTCGTTAGGAGCCGCCCATGTCTGTTTAAAATCACCCTCTACCTTAAACGATCGCTGATCAGGACCTAATTTGGTTCTTGTCCTCTAAATAAAGCTGATTACAGTTAAACTCCCCCGGAATGACGAAGGACGCCAACTGTATAATTTACAATCACTCGAGCTTTCTCCGCCCGAATTTTTATCCTCCTCGCTCGCTTTTCTGGAGCTTTCACGCACTGTTTTTAAATAAACGGCACACACGCGATTAAACCTGTAATAACTGCGCCGCTTCACGCCCAATAAACCGGAGGTGGAAATTCTTTGAAGCCAATCAGTTAACAACCACGGTAAGTATATTCGATTTTCTTGGAAATTTAATAAGAATATTGTGGTGAAAAGATTTCGCAGTTCGTTACACCACATATGACGATTTTTAAAAACTCGGCGGAAAGCGAACGCACTTGTACCCCTTTCCTGGAAGGTTACCTAACGCAATTATTTGCTCCGGCAGCAGAAAATCTGCTAAATTGAATACGTACCCTTCAGCCTAAAATAAAAGGCAGGCAAATAACTACAGAAGCAACTTGAGCAGCTTCTTTTACCTCGAATTCTGCAGCGAATTCCGGCCCGAACAACGCACCTGGCTGAGGCGGCGCAAAAACTTAATAATTAATGTATGACTCCAATCAAGATTAATTAAGTCAGGTAATTAGTAATTCGTCAGCTCATGACAATTTAATTTCGTAGACTTTGTCGCACACAGACGGGTTTAGCCACTTCAGGCAGAAAATAAACAAGTAAATACTCGACTAAACTGAGCTTTTGCTCCCATCAAAAGCGCATGTAAGCTAATGAAATACAAATATCGTCTTCGGATGCTGCGAATAGCCTTGGTTATGATTAAGCATTGTAAGAATCGGATGAAAAGACTAATATCTCATAAAATTCCTTAGTTTTCCTTTTTTAGATGGCGAAATAACAAACCTCTCCTAATTGACGGTTTCGATATGGCATAAACATGCGATGAACCATAATTCATCTCCGCTGCATGTTAGTTGAAGCTGCTGAAAATTGAATTATGATCAGCGCAACGTCTAACAATGCAATTTTCAATTTTAATAATGCCCGTCTTGTGTTGTATACGGCCGTTTCAACACACTAAAGTTTATAGTAATAGACTATCGTATAATTTGTACCTTACATAGTACAAGTGCAACTCGTTAAGAAACCTGGTAGTTGAAGCATGTCTGTTTCATGTAGTAACTAAATAAAAGCAGCAATACATTATGGCACGTGAATGAAAATAAAGTAGTTTAAAATATCTTAGTAAAAGTGGTAGAATGCATGGAGTAGCTACAAACCCGCACGAATTTGAGAGAAGCAGTCATAATATTCTGTAAATCTTCTTTTGTAAATGAATAAACTGTCTGTAACTAAAACAAACGTAACGGCATAAATTATTATTGCAGTTATTCGGCTAATAGCACAAATTTCCAAAATTTAATTTTTGGTAAAATAGAACTTAATTATTTTCTTCAACCAAGGTGGCAAAACGCTATAGTGTTAGAGAAATACAGTTTATAAAAGAAGAAAATATTATATCCGTGTATACCACGTCACCTATACAAGTTTTGGTAATTTTTGAATTCGAAATTAACATCCCGTTTTTAAATTTTGAGTATACAACTTCAGGGTAGAGCGGTTTCAATTTTTAGAATTATTGGAGTTTTCCTCGCTCACTTCGCTGACGTTTTGCAAACACATTCATTCAGAAAATTTTTTGGTAATCTGGTACAGATTTGGAATTGAATTGCTGCTCCCATCTGATTAAATCAGAATTTCATAGTATTTGGAAGTAAAAGCAAATGTGGGCCGCTCAAGATCGCAACCGTGTTCTAGTAGCCCCAGTGTTCTTCGCGCAGTTTTTTATTTTACATTTTAATTAGTAATCGAACACTGGTTATATACCAATTGCATTTACTTTGTATATTTTCCGGATTTTAATCTGTCTAATGCCAAGAATAGTAAATGTGTGGTTTCGCAATATGACTCCAAATAAAGTATACAAAAATTACCAACTTTTGATCACAGTTACCTGAAAGAAAGATGTTTATATGCCAAAAATGATTTCATATTTTCCTTAAATACTAGTATAATATCTACATCTACCGAGGTTTCTATATATTTAAGAAAAATCCCTCATGGTTGAGTCCAATTTCTGTTCAGACGGGATTGGGTGAAACGGTGGGCCTAGTTTTCAGTTTGCTTCTACCAAGTTTCAAGGACGCTTTAACAACCGATCTCCAATAAAGCGCAGCATATTGCTATTTGTGACTAAATTTAGAAATACTATATTTACTCAGCGAAAAGGTAGTTCCGGAAGGAAGAGTGCCTCTAGAAGTAATTAAAAGCGTGGGTAGAAATTTTGACAAACTTTTGTTTACCCTTCAGAAAAGGCAACGGTGAATTTCAAACGGAAAATGTTTAAAACATTTTTAAGGGTGCTTTGAGAAACGTATTGCAACCCAAGAAGAACAGAACGCATTGTTATATAAACGGTACATTATTAATAGTTTTGTAGATATTGTAATGATGCCTTCAACTAATACAGGGTTTAGTGAAAATATAAATAATTGCCACACTACTTAGGGTACTCTTATTAAATTTAAGAAAAGTAAAACTTTGCCTGTCAGTATCTTAGGCTAATCAAAATGAAATGTATTTATTATAGTTTAATAAAATGGTTAATTGCCCCTTTCCATATTTTGTCGAATTACAATAATATCCTGGACTTGCTCCGGCAAAACACAAGACTAATCTCTAAGGTTGGGTTCAAATTCGAGTTTCATTTGAAATTATTGTTTAGAATATTTGATTCACAGTAGCTTACATACACAATTTTAGTACAACTGCGTTACTGGCTTCGATTACTCGTAACCTCACAAACTTGACATTCACCACAATAGGTTGTTAGAACATAAAGCGTTTATTTTACGATTTAAAAGTTAAAATTGTGCAAGGAACCATCAGGTAAATTGAATTAAAACTCCCGCCTAGTAACAACTATCATGCTTTTGCTTCAGATGTGATGTAAACGACGCTAGCATATTCATTTGTTTCACTTCCTGTGATAGCATCAAATTCTAGCAAAACCGCATTTCTACTGACGCCATGTAATTTCCTTGAACTGGGACAAATATGGAGGCTCGCAAGGTGTATTGTTGACGTTCACTAATTTTACGGACTCCAATCACTCAAAAATTTGCCAAATACTACCTTATAACTTTGGACGATTTTCGCCTTGGAGCTGGTTGTAGATGACGCCGATGGCTTAACTCGCTTAAGTTGCTTCCCTGGCATCAAATCTTGTTTGGGGATGCTCTTACACACCTCCTTGGCCTGTTGGACTAGAAACCCCTGGTTTCTACAGCTCGAATGGTCCGGTGTCGAAGTTCGGAAATTCCAGGTACTCGGTGCCGTTTCCCAGCCAAAGATGGTTTGCACAATTTATAATTTTTATACTGGATAAACCTTTTGATCACACTTTCACTTGTGCCCGGTAACTTGTTGAATAAAACGGAATACTTTTTATAGTTGGCAAAATACTTTTATTACATAAAAACCGTAAAAATTCAGGAGCAGGATTTGGGCAACTTGCAAATTACAGGAATTAATTTCTTATTGTTTTTAAGAAAACGGCATCGCGTTGCTTAGTAACCGCGATCTGAATTTGTTTAAAGGAAATTAGTTTTAGTTACAATTACACACAAAGGAATAAAATTTGATAACATGTTTGTTGCTTAAATCTAAAAATTGTCTTTATTTCTTATACATAAAAATTGTTTTTATCGTCACATAAAACGTTTTTATAATCACTGCTCTGCTATAACATTTAGTTTTAAAATGAGCTGGCACTTGAGTTTATTTTAAACACGTCACTGATTTTTCTTCCTTTCAGTTGCTCTCGTTCTGTATTGCTCTTTGCAATTTTTATCTTATCTTGCTTCGATTTCCATCTACCTTTCAGCTTGCTTACTTTTCACTGGCCTGTAGGTTTATTAATAACGCTACGCTCATAGTCATTATGCACACAACCAACCTTTTGTATTATTTACTTTGATTTCGTCTGGCTTCAAATATGCTCAAACCCATCATATTACTTATATTATTTTAGCCATCGTAAATTTTTCTTTTACTCAAACTTCAAATTCAATCCTTCTGAAATCTGATTTGCTTATGCTTGCCTTTATCCCTCTAATAATGCTTCTTGCATCTCATTACCAATGCATTTAATAACTTGAACTACTGTTTAGATTGAAATTAAATAAAATATTTCAACTCTGTGCTTTAATTGACTTTTTTCAATATTTCTCTCTGCATACAGAGCTAAATTGTGGGCTTAAAACAATCTCAATATATGATTATTTATTCAGTTGTTTAAATGTAATTTTTAGTTTCGATATATTTGAGTCGTATTGTATATGCGCGATTGTGTAAAGTGTGATTTACATGAGATACACAATACCGTTAGTCGGGCTTGGTAGTTGAGTGGTTAAGCATCCCAACTACGGATCTAAAGGTTTGCGGGTTGGCTTCCCAGTCTCAGATACATTTTTAAAAACAAAAATTTCTGATGGAAATATCAACAGAATGCATCAAGTGATTTAATGCCATGGGACCCATCTTACTACGACGTGTAGTATATAAAGGACTCCTTGTTAGGGTTAGAACTGCTGGGTTAAGGTTAGTCTCGGAAAAATTCTAAGTAGGACTTTGATCATATAATAACAGCCATCGGTGTCTAAGCTACCTAGTACTTTGAATACTTAGACCTTGTCCATAACAAACAAACAAACACAATTCGGCATCTATAATTGTGTCTGTTCGGTGAAGTTACGTCGTACAACAACACCCGCAAATAGTTTTCTCAGCACTTTTCATTTAATGCTATGTGATGATTTCTCAATTAGGTATTTCCTACTACGTCGCCGAATCGATTACCAGCTTTCTTATTTAGTCAAATTCTGTTGTGCTTGCTATGGCACTATGTTTCCATGCTACACGATAAATTTCTATAAATTAAAAATTAATGCCCAATAATGCTCAAAAATTCTTTATGACAACAAGACACTGTGACATGCCTTTTCTCGGTTATCTTCGCGAATTATTCATTCGCGTTCAGTTGTTTATTTTAGCTAATTATTGGTACTTAAACTTATACATGTTTTATTCTTGTATTGGAAACTATCGATATCTCTTTTGTGTTCTTAAGATTGAAGAGAAGGTCCTCCACGGCAACTTACTTTTTTTAGGTTGTTTGTTCGATTGTACCCGGTATTTTGGAACTGATAGCGTCTGCCTTCGATAGTAATGCTTCAGATTTTTTATAAGCTTCTTAGTGTCCAATTTGTTTTATTGCATTTGAGGATGCAGCTAGATCGTGATGCATCCTCTTCTGAGCTAGCCGAAGCGCTCATTTTTTACGTATCCGCATCTCGCCAGCGGAGCAAGCCTTAAGTTTGAACGTTATATATGTTTTGATATTTATGTATATCGTTTCAAAGTTAGTTCAAAAGTAAATTGTCCGAATGATGTTGGTCACGATTTTAAAGTTAATCGTTTTGGGAGTACCATTAAGTACACGTTAGCAATGGACGTTACAATGGGATTAGAATATATTACCACACAGAGTTTTATGTGGGTAATAAGTTCCATATGTTTTTGTGATATTGATTTTTCCCGATAATGCATCAGTGCAAACTTCATAAAGCAAAAAACAGATTTTATTTAAAATAGGAGTTTATCAAATTAAAAAGGTTCTTGCCAAAGAGATTTGACATATTCGTAGTCGAATGTAATTGGAAAGAATACATTTTGCTTCTTTCACTCTTCCTATAATAACGGATTTAACGTATTCTTCTTCTCCAGTCTAAGTTCTCCACTGATGGACATAGACCTCTCTCAGGTTTTTTCATTCATTTCGGTCTTGTGCAGTCTGGATCCAATTACTTGATATCTTTTTGATATCGTCCGACCACCTGGTTGGAGTCTGCCTCTGCTTCTGTATACCTCCTGTTTCGGCCTCCACTCAACCATGCGCTTCGTCCACCTATCGTCTCTCAAGCGGGCCACATGCAAGTCCCAGTTCCACTTCAGCTTGGTTATCATATCTACTGCGTCTGTGATTTGTGTACTTTGTCTAATAATGGTATTACGTATCTTGTCTCTTAAAGATATCCCCAACATTGATCTCTCCATTGCTGTTTGTGCTATGCGGATTCTTTTAATTTTTTTTATTGGTTATATACTTTTCTCCTCAGGCACATAGGGATATCCGACTTAAAGATCTTTTGAAGGTTTCCATATGCTACCCATGTCAGGTTTATTCTTCTGTGCAACTTGTGAGTTTGATTATCTTTACCAGTTGTTAGTTCATGTCGTAAGTATTTATATTAATACACGTCCTGCCAAGCTATTATGATTGAGTACTAAATTCGTCATATACTTTGTTTTTGAAAAATTTATGTTAAGTCCCACTGTCTTTGAGGCCGTTTTAAGTTCTGTCAGCATTATATTTGCTTCATCTACCCGGTCTGCAGTCAAAACAACATCATCAGCGAAACCTAGGTGGTTTAGTCGCTCTCCATTGATGTTTATTCCTCGATGTTCCCAGTGTAGTTTCTTAAATATGTACTTTAAGAGGGCTGCAATCAGTTTTGGCGATATAACGTCTCCCTGTCGTACGCCCCTTTCAATCCTAAACGTATCTGTGTCTTCGTGTAGTCTTATGGAAGCGGTTGCGTGAAGATATATATGTTTTAAGATGTTTGCGTATCTGGAATCTATGCGACATTGCGACAGAGTTTGAAAAAGCTTTTGCTGATCGACCGAGTCAAATGCTTTTTCGTAGTCGATGAACACCAGGATAAGGGGCTTATTATATTCAATGCATTTTTCAGTTAGTATTTTGACGGTCTAGGACATTTGGGCGCGGCTGTTTGGGCGCGGGGACACATCGCCACGAGACACTTGGGCGCGGGGACACATCGCCACGAGACACTTGGGCGCGAGAAAGGGTCAACGTTGGGATTTATGAACACATTAAGTGTGAATAGTTTAAATTTGGCATAAATGAACAAACATTTAGTAAATCATTATTTATCCTGAGAAGTTAATGTAATTAATCAAACAATATTAAAAGAATAATCCAATTATTTTTGAAACCGTTATGTAATTTTAAATAATACCTATATTAGATAAATTTTGAAATAAATCCGAATAGAAATAAAGAAGGTAGTATATTAGATAAGTTTTGAAATAATTCTGTATACATAAAAAAGCCAGTATTTTAGAAATGAAATAATAATTCTGAATTGAAATAAAGATGGAAATATGTAGATTATTTATAAGTGTTGAAAATAATTTTAAATAGAAAGACATTTATTGTACTGGTAAATGAATAAGACTATGCTATATTTAATCGATTGATGCTTCAAATATTTAATATGTTTCTAATATGTGTTCTGTTTGGACCGAAACTAGTCGACTTCGAGTTTTGTTTATAATGATAATACTTAACAATAAACTGTTAAATTTTAAAGTAATCAATTATTTTCGTTATGTTATGAACAGACTAACTGAAGATAAGATCAGAAATAAGAATAATAATAAATAATAATATAAAAAATTAATTTTAATGATCAAAATTTGTTCTTGCTATTTTTACCATTATAATACATACTATTCTTAAAGTAAAAAACATACAATTTTTACTTCCTTTTACTATAAAGGAAGTATTGGATTCACCCCAAAAATTCGAAATTGAGTTTTCAACGGATCTTCACGTTTTAGAGTCCCCTGATCCCAAAAAACATATTTTTTTTCATTGGTCTGTGTGTCTGTCTGTGAACAGAATATCTCAAAAACGAAAAGAGGTATGGCGTTGAAATTTTATATATAAGTTTTGTGTACTATGTAGATGAGACATCAAGCTTTTGAAGAAAATCGCATAACCGGAAGTAGGTGTTTACTCTTGTGATTTTTCAGTTTTTTTCGATTTTTTCAAAAACGGCTCTAAAGATTTTTTTTAAACTTTACATTTTTCTTAAATTTTTAATGTGTATTGATGTGAAATAGGTGATTTTCCAGTTGAATACTTCTAAAGTGGGTTTCTTTTGTTTTTTTTTTCAATTTTTTTATTAACTCCTATTTTAAATAAAACACCCGGTATATTATTACATTTTTGAATTCACCTTAAAATTCTAGAGAAAATTTGTTTCTTCAACTAACACTCGATTTTGTACCGTTTTTGTAGAATTTGTAATTTTTGAAAATTTTTAACAAATGGTTAAAAATTAAAAATGAAATTTTTACTAATTATAAGATCACTGTAAAAGGAAGTTGTGTGAGTGTATCACACCAGATTTTTTAAAATATAAACAAGAAGCATCTACGCATTCATTTCATAATTGTACGAAATGCCTCTTAAAAATTCTACAATGTTACTATTGTTTGCGCCGTCTACATGATTATTTTGATTATTATAATCTTCAACCAAATTTTTTATTCTCCTATCAGCCTGGATAAATTTTTGTTTTTTTTGAGTGGGCTCATTTCCCGCAAGTAACTGTTCATAAGCAACATCTCTCCCTCGTTGAACAGTTTTTAGGCTGTCGATGAATCTACAAATAGTTGGACAGCTCATCGATAGCTCTGTTTGTACTCAATCTCTATTCATTTATTCTTTCTTACTTATTATTTTAATGCAGTAAATCTCCGCAAAAGATTTGTTAGAATTTACCGGAAAGTTAAAATTTCTAACTTGTTTTCGTCGAACCTACTTGTATCAATAAAATTCTAATTTTCGACAATTAATATTTCTATATTTTTTTTGCCGCCCGCCACCTCGTTGGACGCGCTTTAGGTAAATTTCGTTATTTAAAATAAATTTTCAGACCTATTAATAGTAACGCTAGCTGATACTAATATACTTTAATTAATTTCCTCGCACCCAAATGTCTGACGCCCAAGTGGCCCTGCGCCTAAGTGTCTTCGCCCCCGAACGGCCGCGCCCAATTGTCCGGCTCCGGTATTTTGATCACTTGTACTAAATCCCGTTTTAAAATCGGTTTGCTCTATTGGTTGGTATAATATTCAAGTTTCGCTAATATTCTTGTAAAAAGTTTGTATATGTGTGCTAATAAACTAATGAGCCTGTAGTTTTCCAGATTTGTAATAGCGCCTTTTTTATGGATCAGAATGATGATAGTGTTGTTCCATGCTTTATAAGACACTAGCTGTAGCCCGCGGCGCATGCCGCATTTAAAGTTCCGCGCGTTAGATAGATATAATGGGTGATCCAACGGTTAGCGTGGAGGTTGATTGTCGCTATCTGACATATATCGCAATAGCCATGAAAACATTTGTTGACAAACGTCAGTTTAGACTTTGGCAATTGCAACGATGGAGTTTTTTTCAACCGCGCCACGAGTAAAAGTTATTCAAACCTACTACGAAAATGATCGTTCCATCAAAAAGACATTTCGTAAAATTCGAGACTACTTCGGTGGAAGGTCGTAAAAAGTATCGGCATTCTCGTACAGCTCGATCAAATGAAAACATTGCTGCCGTGAGTGTTAATGTGCGAGAACAACCAAAAACTTCAATCCGTCACCGGGCACAACTAGGCATGACCTATGGCACTATGCAACGGATTTTAACGAAGGATCTTGGTTTACATCATTACAAAATCCAATTAACCCAGCAACTCAAGCCGTTGGACCATTTACAACGCCGTAGATTCGTTAATTGGGTTCTGCAGAGAAGAAATGAAATTTCATCAAAAATCATGTGGTTTTTGAACAAGCAATGCATCCACTCAAAGTGACTGTTTGGTAAGCTTTGTGGGCCAATGGCATTATTGGACCATACTTCTTTGAAGATGCCGATAGAGCTACTGTTACTGTTAATTCCGAGCGTTACCGTAACATGCTAAGAGAATTTTTGTGGCCTAAATTGAATGAAATGGATGTGAATGAGTTCTGGTTTCAACAAGATGGCGCAACATCCCATACAAGCTATGAAACGATCGCCTTATTGCGCTCGAAGTTCGATGATCGCATCATTTCCAGAAACTCTGAGATGAATTGGCCCCCAAGATCCTGTGATCTTACTCCCTTAGATTATTTTCTTTGGGGGTATTTGAAGAATAAAGTGTACACTAATAAGACACAAACACTTCATCAGCTGAAAGACAACATTCGAGCTGCATTAGATGCCATTGATCCACTTTTATTGCAAAAAGTTATCGAAAATTTTGGCGTTCGAATAACCTCCTGTCAACGAAGCCGTGGAGGTCATCTGAATGATATTATTTTGCATACATAATTGCTACATATAAAACTTTTTGCTACAATAAATATATCTAGCGTGAGTTTATAAAATGAATTTTTATTTTATGACAAAATCCACGCTAACTGTTGAATCACCCTATAGATACTTCTTGTGCCATTACAAAAGAAATTATTCTACACACGTCTACTATGACAAATGCTACACCAAATACATACAATATATACAATTCACATTTAATTACATATACATATTTATTCCTAATTTAGTGCGTAGAGCCAGTCATTAAAATTAAAGGTTAAAAATTCATTCGTGTTGAAAATAGAATTATTTATTAAAAATGCTTTTAGTGTAACTTTAAACTTTGGCAGTTGAAGTTCCCTCACGTGGCCAGGCAGACAGTTAAAAAATACAGCCCGATAATAGAAAAGACCATTGCGATCCTCATTCACTGTAAAAATTTGGTCTAATTTTGATATTATTCCTAGTATTATATGAATGAACATTGTTGTAGGTAGCAAAAAGATGCATGTTACCTTTAAAATAGAGTAAGCAGTAATAAATGTAGATACACGGGAAAGTTAAAATAGGCAATAATAAATTTTGCTTTTACATAATAATAATAATAATTGCATTTATTGGTAACCAATTCAATATATAACAAAACATAAATATAGACATATAAGTAATATTAACACTATGAACATTACATCTAAATACAATTTTATTAAGTAAATAAGAGGGTACTTTATTTGAGATAATTTTATGAAACAATCTGGCTGAATGAAGTTTCTACGATTATGCATATTTAACCATTTAATTTGGTTAAGTTTATGTGTTATTTGATAAAATTTTCTAATAGGTACCATAAATTAACCTCAGGCATGTATTTCTTTTACTGTCCGCACTGTCTATACACGGCCCATATACGCTGTCACAATAATTGAAATGAGATAAAACCAGAGACTCACAAAGTATAGATTTAATTCTTTTATTAAGCAAAAAAGGGTTGTGGTAGATCATTTTTAAATTCAAGTAACATTTTTGTAAAGTGGCAGAAACATGTTTTTTAAATGTAATGTTTGTAATGTGGAATTGTTTACTGTAATATCAATATTTTGTTTAATGTCTCTCGCTTTAATCCCACCAAATACCATTACGTAGGATTTTGAATCATTAATTCTTAGGTTATGTTTTTCCGAAAATTCAATAAGATGTTTAAGGTCAGTTATTTATTTCTAAATTTGCAACATGGGCATTATCAGAATCAAAAGTATAAGTTAATTGAGTATCGGCTGCGTATAGGTGATATTGACAGTACTTTAATGCACTACTGAATTCAAAAGTATAAATATTATAGAGCAGCAGACGCAGAATTGATCTTTGAGGGACTCCATGTGTAATTATTAACGATTCAGATTTTGTGTCTTTGACTACTACAGTTAAATGTCAGTTAAATAGCTTTTTAAAAAATTCATTCCACTTTCATCAAAACCGATATAGTGTAGAATAGCAATTAACGCATCATGACTTATCGTGTCGAAAGCTTTGGAATAGTCTAGCATAATAACTGTGGTTAGTCTGTTATTGTCAAGAGCAGTGAAGATATCGTCAGTTATATTTAAAAGTGCAGTTGTACAGCTAT
Source organism: Agriotes lineatus (assembly GCA_940337035.1). Classification (NCBI taxonomy): domain Eukaryota; kingdom Metazoa; phylum Arthropoda; class Insecta; order Coleoptera; family Elateridae; genus Agriotes; species Agriotes lineatus. The sequence continues at coordinate 19,372 of CALNHX010005624.1, read as the reverse complement.
TATAGCCTGGTCTAAAGCCAGATTGAGTATCTGCAATGATTTAAAAGTTTCAACGTAATGCCTTATTTGTAATGTCATAACTTTCCCAAGTACCTTCGAAAGACATGGCAGAATACTAATCGGCCTCAGGTCCTTATAGTCAGTCGGTGTGCTAATTTTGGGAATCGGTATGACTTGAGCATTTTTCCAAGTGTTAGGAAATGTGGAAGTGAATATACATGAATTAATAATGTTGGTTATTATAGGTAATAAAAACGGACAGCAGAGTTTTTTCATTTTTACACTTAAATTATCAGATCCAACAGCATTGGTTTTAATTTTATTTATGATTTTTGACACATCCACCTCGGTGATAGTATTAAAAGTAAATTTAGTTTCAAAATTTTGTAAATTATTGTTTGAGTAAAAAGTTAAAAGACCTTTGTTAGTAACCGAAGACATGGACTTAAGCCGAATCAATGAAAGCATTATTGATCTTATTAGCATCACTTAGACTATGGGGAATTTCTATTTTTCCATGGCTGTCAGTGATGTTAATTTTCTTCAGCTCTTTCCAAATGGTATTAAACCCATTTTGATTTAATTGATAATTAAAGTATGCTTTTTTTCTTGTTTAATAGCAAATGATGTATAGTTACGTAAAGATTTATAATATTCCCAGTGCCCGGGGTTTTTCGTCTTTTTAAATTTTATGAAGGCTTTATCTCTAAGAGACATCATTAGTTTTATATTCGGAGTCATCCATGGAGCTTTGAATCTAGAAATTTTTACAGTTTTAACAGGCACATGCAAATGAAATAAGTTTACTAAGTTTGTGGTGAGCATTTCAATTTTATCATTTATATTGATTAAATTTATTAAATTGTGCCATGGAAGAGACTGAAGATCGTTATAGAACTCCTCAAAATCAAAATTAGCAAAATCTCTGCAAGTATACAAAAAACTTTTGCGATGCAATTTACATTTAATAAGTCACAATAAACCAAACAATGATCGGATAATCCATGTACATCAGTCGCACCGTAATTGACTATATATTTTTTATCGTTTACCAGTAATGTAGAGCTGTTTTTAGTAATGCGTGTGGGTGTCTCAATTAGTTGCTTAAGCCCCCAATTCTCCATCATAGAAAATAATTTTTTAGTACTTTTATTATTTATAGATAACATATATATGTTAAAATCACCCAGACACACTACCTCGCCCATCATATGTGCAATAAGTGAAGAGGAGTCTGCCAAGGCATCAATAAAGTCAGCGCATCCAAACTCCTGCCTTCGATAAACGGTTCCTATGACAAACGTTACATTTTTAAAAATAATTTTGAACCACAACTTTTCAATAGCTATACTACTACTTGCTGTAGGAATAATAGAAAATTGAAAGTTTCTTTCAATGTAGATACCTATTCCTCCTCCCCATGTATCGGTTATTCGATCTTTTCGCAAAATTTTGTAGCCAGGTATATACATTGCATCATTAGTAATTTTGGGCGGTAGCCATGTTTCTGTCACACCAACCATATCACAATCCAAGGATTGTACAAGATCCTTAAAATCATTGAAGCCATCTGGTACCTAACGACTGAATATTTAAATGCGCAACCTTAATAATGCCACTCATCTGAAAAGAAACAATATTATAAAACAGACAAAATCGATTAAGCAATTAATCAACATCAGCAGATACCGATGAACCCCAAAATTATTACTATAAACAAACTTTATACCTGCTCCTCCTTGTCCAATCTTCTAACAAATTTCCCGATGATTCCTCTTGGTCTTGTTTTATCAGATGTTGACTTCCGCAAGCGATGGCACGCATCAATTATTGGAACATCCACTTTAAAAGAATCTGCAGTGAAATAATAATAAATGCCACTTATTCACTTCCATAACAGCATGATTTACCTGCTCATTGGTGATAACCGTCTTATTGTTTGATTTTACTGGGCGAATTGTTTGTCCATCTGCTGGTTTGGCAGTATGAGATGCGCGCAGATCTTCATGTCACAAAAACCAAGCCAAACTTGCAGACTGCAGTGAAATAATAATAAAAAAGCTTTTTGCTGACTTGTAAAAGGCGTAAATAATTTATAGGTTATGTAACGTAAACTGCAAACACGCCTGTGTTAAACGTACGGCTTGGATATCTTTGCTTCGGCGCTTGGGAGCGTTCAATAGGCCAGAAATTGTACTTGGCTTCGAAGCTGTGTTAATAGTTTTAAAAAACACAAGTAATAGGCATAACAAGTAATTGTTTTCTGTGATAATATCGCTTTTAAAAGTACTGGGAAGTTCTTTTACAAAACCCCGAAAGTAGAAACGTATGAATACAACCATGGTACTTTTGTGCGTGTAACAGGGCATGTAGTGTTCTGGATTATTATATAGGTATGATTTATTAAATAGTGACTGAAGGGCTTTAACTACAACTGCACCGCCTTCTTTTACTACTTCTATAACAATCCCATCTTCGCCTGGTGCTTTGTTGTTGTTCATTGCTACTTTGATTTCCTCCAAACTAATTTCGGACAGGTCCTCTGATGCCTGGTTTCTAATAACAGGCATCTCCTCTGGTTCATCCGGATTTGTGTTTTTATACATATTTCGATAGAAGTTCTCGGGGCTTTTATTTTGCTCAATTACTGCAGTAATTTTTGTAGTATTGTATCTTCTAAGCTTTTTCCTAACTTCCTTTAATATTTCTTTGTTAAGTTGTCTATAGTTTTGTGAGTTTTTATTATTCATTTACCCACACATTTTCATCAGAGATTTTGTATAGTCACTAATATTGCTAGTATGAGGGTTTTGCTTTGCACTATACTTTTGAGTTGCTTCATTGAGTGTTTTTATTATAGTATCATTGGCTTCTTCAATATCTCTGTTTTCTATCAGATCTAGTTGCTCTTCTAACATGCGTCTATATTCCTGAAGGTTTTCTATTTTTAACATTTTTTTACCATTAAATCTAGTTTTTATGGCTGTTTTCCTTTCGTGTTTAAGGTTGATAAAGATTTGGGTTTTTACCATGCGATGGTCACTTCCTGTGGAGAATTTATTTAAAACTTCTACATTCTGAATAATTTTTTAGGATTCGTAATTACAAAGTCGATCTATTTTTTAGTGACACCGTGTGGGCTTATCCAAGTCCACTTTCTGTTTGCCTTCTTTTGAAAAATGTATGCAATTAAGTTGTGAGCCCTTGGCGTAGTGCTTCCAAAACCAATTGGCTAGCTTCATTGGATGGAGAAGGATCTAGAAGCACAAAAGCCCTTTTGACGTTCGAATTATTGGTTTGCTGTTCTTACGTCTAACGCCTCGGCGGAATTTTGGGGCCAACTTTTTCCACATGCACGACCACTTTTTGGCTGACTATTAGCACCAGGTTAGTTTTCTTTAGCTCCTGCCGTCTTCTCGAGGCTCACCTAGAAATGTGTACATTTTTAGTCAATTTTCCCTGGGATTCGTAATTGTACTGGAAAACATTTTGCGCTGCATCCCTTGGAAGCGCATGGGAACGTTACCTGCCTGCATTTTGTTCACTCGCCCCCTTGGCGTTGAGGCAAGGCGCATGCGTTAGCCACTCCCTCAGTCGAAAGCTGGCAATATCTCCTCCTTGGGCACTCATTCTGTCTTCCCCAGGTGCACAAGGACTTGCCCGCAGCCGCTGGCCTCCAACACGTGCAACCCAAGCCTACGAGGATTAGATATGTATTTGAAATTAAGTGTGTAGATAAAAATGGGTCGATTCGAACGAATCGGCTCGCTTTTGTGATTAGTAACATGATTTTAATGCTAGCTGCGTAACCGTGCTCTTTAGATTATTGCATGGCCCCGTTTGTTCTGTTAATAGCTACGTTAGCTGCTTAACTGTGCGATAAGTATAACCTGGCCCTTTCGTTATGTTGATAGCTAAGTTTCACGTAGGGCACCAACTGATGATAATGCATGCCCCTGTTTTAAATGCGGCATTCGCTTAACATGCTGGCCGCGATCTTATAAACTAATTTACTCACCCCCAGATGTTTGACAGCCCTATCGCCGCTTGTAGATTGGAGTCTTGCAATGAATTAATAATACAGTATTTTGGGTCTCGGCTAGACCATTAAGCTATAGTAGGACGTTTGAACTCACCTAGGATACGTTTTAGCTGTATTTTGGCGCTTCTCCATCATACCGTTTCTAGGTTACCTATTAGACCATTTTGCGTCTCTGCGTACTGTTCAAATCGCATTTTAGTTCAGGGCCGAATTGGTTGTCGTTATTGTATCGTCCGCGGTTGCTTATCTACCAATCTGGGAAATTGAGATCCAGGATTATTAATTATTTTGTTAGGGGCGCATACAAGCCGTTTACTTGAAACTTCATCAGGAGCCTAATGAGATTCTTGTAGAAATCTCTTCAACCCCTGTATGACCATACAATTTGAAGGAATTTCGCACCTTCTAAATCTTGAGTTCTGTCATAACGTCAGATAGAGCTAACGATCAGTGTTTATGCTAGCCTGTTGCTTGCATCGCTCTGTCCCAAGTCACCTTGCCTAACAGGGTGCGTGATAATTTATGTGCTAATTTATACATGCGAATTGGTTATTTGCTAGCCGGAATTACTCCGACGTGTTCCCATTTGTTTGAACCTCCGCCTCACGGAGCTTCTTTTTATTTGATATTATCCCTTAGTGGGTAACCTTAAAATTAGGTTTTTTTGTGAAATATTTATGCAGCTCGCCCCTTTTATAAATGCTTATGTAGCGCCTTTTTTAATGTGCCGTGAGTTACCACCCTCACGTATATTTGTGCTAGTTGTCTGATTTTTTTGTGTTTATTTATTTATGCCTATATACTTAAATTTACCTGTCGTTGTTGCACTATAGAACCAAATGTTAAAATAAATACTGTTACTAGTGTGTTTTGCTATTATTTGGTTTGCTGGGTTTATCTCTTACATTGGGGAGGTCCGAACCAAGGATTTGTCGACGTCGAGGACCTGGCGCCCTCTCCCATAATTTTTTTGTCAACTTAGGCCGATATTTACCAAGCGGCAAAATACCAAATATAACTTTCGCCACCAGGTAAGGCCGACCCTTAATCCTTTGTCACAGGAGAAGCGCATGTTCTTAAGGCGAACATTTGCGTAAACACAGAGTTAAAACGGTAGTATTACTTTCAATTTTACATACAAACATTTATACCAAATATATTTTATAGCTACGTGATGGAGGTTAAATGTTGAACAGGAAATAAATGAGATGCACAATAATGTAATTATAACGTAATGCCGTTGTAATTATACTGGCATGGATGCAAAACTGGTGTGCAGCTTGAAGTAGCAAAATTTCTAAAATTTTCGTTTTTAAAGGTTTGCCGGGTGCGGTAGAAGAGGCTATCACCCGACTTGGAGGCAGAAAAATTCCACGAGAAGGGGGCTGGACTGCAGATATGCAGAACGAGTGACCCACGAAGAAAGTCGCTAGAATGGTGGAGACGCTGCAAGAATTGAGTCCGAACTCAATCAATCGTTAAAGTTTGAAGTGACTTTATTAACGGCATCACCACTATCACATCATGTCAAATTACGTAATCGGAATTGGCCCACGAACACACGTCTGGTCTCTGATCGTTTTCAGCTTACTCTTGCATCCCCGATAACGTTGCCGGTCTGTGCTTTACGCTATGTCCCTATTCATGGGACGAGTTCATCGACGTGCATACCGAAATCGTACTTGGACAAGAATAACATAACATAAGTTTGCAACCTCCGGATTTTTGTAGTATATGTTTATTGTGGTGTTAATTTTAATATATATAGTAATAGATAAATCTCATTTATTTTTAAATAGTAGTTTATTTACATTATTTATTTGTTTTAACTTAAACAGGGTTGTTTGGAAAATTGTTTTCTTTTTTTGGAATTACCTTTGCATTAAATTTATATTTAAGGTTTAGAAATATAATAATCAATAAGGTGCACATAATTGTTCAGTCAATTATGCACCTTGGTAACTGTTACATGAAATGTATTTATGTTAAAGACAAAATAAATTTAGTATTATTATTATTACTACTAAGGTTGCCTTTGTCTACAATATTGCTTATTAGTATTTTTTGGTCTGTTGAGCAGCGGTAGGTGTTTATTTCCTGAATAAGGTAGCACCGCTCCAAACAACAGGTATTTTTCATCACCAATCTTCAATGTTCCTTTGCAATTGTACAAAATTATATGCATAACTCTCTTACTACGTATGTTACATAGGAGTGGGGATATAAAATAGCATTATCAATCGGTTTTATGAATTTTGCACACATTTGAATACATGTTTTTGATTTAATATTTATCAGAGCTGAGATGTTTTTATATAGGTGTTTTAATAAGTTAAACAGATTATGCGATTCCCTATATTTTCTAATAGGTATACTCCGTACTTTGGCCGACTAACAAACGTCTGCTCGCGGTCCACTAAACACAAACGAATAGGTAGGTGGTATTCTTGAGATTTTTGTTTAAGTGGTCTGAAATTAACTGTTTGCTTGCATTCGTAACCATATGTAGTTTGAAGTTAAGTACTGTCATTTAAACTTACGACTTCTTCTGGTCAACATAAAATCCAGTGTCGGGTTCCGTCGTAAAAAAAACTTTTTAATGGCAGCTCATTCTTTATTTCTTTAAGAGAAATTTTGAAGGCTTACCATATGCAGTTTGGGTGTGGATTTGTGACCTTTCCAAATTTTGGATTTTATTTCATATATTCGTATTACTGCTATATCCACTTCTATGTCGTTACCGATATTTGCTCTTGATATCTCTTGTAGTTATTCCTACAATTATTTTGTAGATGTTTTCAATGGTCTTATATTTTGACTCTGAAGAACACAGTAAGATCGGTCATATAGGTATATTACTTAAATACCCATACGATATTCTTCTACTGCTTCTCCCAAATTGTTTGCTCAACAACAACACATTTTAATACAACGACAATATGATTAGATATTTCATTTAGGAAAAAAATTAGAGATATGAAGGGAAAAGTTTGCTTAGATGTGTATATTTGATTAGTTTTGAGAGACAATATTATTTATCAAGTAGTTATTTCGATTGTTTGTTATTTTGTGCCTGTTAAAAATTACATAATAGTTATTTACTATACAAGTGGGATAACAGCATCATTAATATATGTAAGCACACAAATATATTAATAATGCATTATCACACATGTATTGTACAAAATTTTATCTACGACTGCCTAAAATTGAGAAAAGTGCATTAAGAGAAATGTCAGATCTGTCATTTTCAAAAATATTTTAGTAGGCAAATGTTATTATGTCATTCATTTGACACTATTTCAGTTACGTAATGAAGTCATTACACAACTCAGTTGCGTAATGAAACCATTACATAACTGAGTGGCGTAATGAGCTTCATTACCTAACTGAAATAGTGTCAAATGAGTGACGTAATGCGTTACTTATCCCACTGGAGTGGATAAATAATTGTGAAAGTCACAAAAGTGTCAAAGGCCATAATTTGTAATAAATCTTGAAAGAACCAAAAATAAACGGGAATAAAGCAACAAACAGACTACATGTAAGAGATTAATTTATTTAATATAGAATCTAGGATTATAATTTTATATGTTTTTAGGTATTTGAGTAATTAATTGTCAATAGATCTTATACTGCAAATACACGATAAGTTTGAAGCTTTAATTTATTCCCAACAAGCTCAAATACTTATACTCAAACTCTACGGATCGATTCACTTGGTACGATTCACAAATTGACTGGGTCGCAATATGGGTCAATCAGTATTCGGACGAACCAAAAATGACCAGTGTCCTGTGTGCTCCGGACCATACAGAGGTGAACGAATGGTAGAATGTACTCAGTGTAACAAATGGTGCTGCTACGAATGTGTTAATATTCAGAATGATTCAAAAGTATCGTCTAATGACTCGTGGAAGTGTCCTCTACGTGAATCCAAAGAGAAATCTACAAAATCCGCAACCAAAAATAAGAAGAGCTCTAAAAAGAGTGCTATTAATACTATATCTAAAATGAGACTTCAACTTCTGGAGGAAGAAAGAAGTTTAATAAGAAAAGAAATCGAATTATCAAGAGAATCCAGCAGAATTTTGGAAGAAGATCAAGAAAGCGACGACAGCCAAGAAATCGACGAACAGGAAATCAAAAAGTGTGACCCTTTGGCCAATGAAATGTTGTCTTTGCATATTAATCAACCATCGCTTAACAATATCCCTCATTTAGCATCAATATCTGGTAAGCCTATTCCAGCTTATGGTGGAGAAAGAGCAGGTATGTCATTTGGAACAAGACGAATTCCAGGTGAGCTCCGTTTTTTCAACGGCAATCCATATGATTGGCCTATTTTCATAAGTAGTTATGAGAGGTCTACGGAATTATGTGGCGTGGATAATCATGAAAACTTACTAAGATTACAAAAATCCTTGAAAGGAGCTGCTAAAGCTAGTGTTTCAAGTTTTCATTTTGCCACAATGCGTGCCACAAATAATATCTACTTTAGAAATTCTATATGGAAGACCTGAGCAAATAATTGAAGCTCATATTAATGCTATTCGCCGACAGCCACCTCCAAAAGCTGAAACACTTGAAACACTGGTCGAATTTAGTTTGGGTGTTAAGAATTTATGCGTTTCCTTGGAAGCGGCCAATTTAAAAGATTACCGGAATAATCCTACGCTCCTCCATAATTATTAGACAAACTTCCTTCTCAAATTAAAGTCAATTGGGCTTTATATTGTAGTACTATTCATGATTTTAAAAGGTTAAGTGAACTTGCTGATTGGTTGTATAATCTAGCAATAAACGTTTGTTCTGCGTTACCTTCCCTAGCATTCTGTGACAATAATAAAAATCAGTAATGAACGAACAAATGTTCACGATTCAAATCCCAATGAAATACTAAATTGCAAAATATGCCAAAAACACTGTAGTAGAATCGCTATTTGTCCAGAGTGTATGAGTAAAGTATTAAATAACGGTATAGGTTTCAGAATAGTGCCTGTAGTTTTAAGAAACGAAAATATTAAGGTTAACACATAAGCATTTTAGACGAAGGATCTTCGATCACATTATTAGATCAAGACATTGCAGAAAAATTGAAATTAGGAGGAAATCCAGAACAACTGTGTCTAAAATGGACAGGAAATCAAGAACCTTTAGAAGAACAATCGGAAAAGGTGCAACTCTCAATTGCTGGCGATTATCCTGGAGCCAAACAGTTTGACTACCGACCTGCCAGAACCATTAGTACACTAAGTCTTCCAACACAGCCACTAAACGCTGAGGAAATTAAAGAAACATTTTCTTATTTACAAAACCTACCCTTTAGATCATACGAAAACGCTAAACCTCAAATATTAATTGGTCTAGATAACTGGGACTTGGCTTTACCTATTCGAGTAAAAGGTTTGGAATCTCAGCCAATAGATGCAAAATGTAGGTTGGGCTGGACTATTTTTACACTCTTTTCTAATAATAATCATTGTAAGGATACATTTTCCTATCATATTTGTGAATGTAATAGTAATAATAATAATAATGAAAACAATGTTAGGAATCAAGAGCTTTTTAATTTAGTTAAAGAATATTTCTCGGTTGAAAGTTTAGGTATTCAATAATATTCAAAAGCGTCTGTGTCAAAAGAGCTACAAAGGGCAAGTAATTTACAAGAGAAAACTCTGGTTCAAAAAGGAAATCAATACCAAATCGGATTTCTTTGGAAATATGACCATCTAAAACTACCAGACATCAAACCGATGGCTCTACAGAGACTTGAATGCATTGAGAAAAGAATAAAGAAAAATCCATAATTGGGCGAGAAAATGAATAAGCAGATCGAAGATTTTTTAGAAATAAATATATTAGAAAACTCTCCGAAAAAGAAATACTTGAACCCAAACAAAAGTGTGGTAGCTTCCCATATTTCCTGTTTTTAATCCCAAAAAACCTGATAAGTTTAGAATAGTCTGGGATGCAGCTGCAACCGTGCAAGGCATATCTTTAAACACCATGTTATTGTCAGGAGACGACCAACTTTCATCATTATTAGGTGTACTGCTGCGTTTCCGTGAAAGAAAAATTGGCTTCTCTGGAGATATTAAGGACATGTTTTGTGGCGAAATGGTAGTTCAGAAAATTTACTGGAAACGTAAAAAAGTGCAGTGTGCAATATCCAAGAGCTGTTGAGTGTATTGTTAAAAACCGCTACGTGGACGATAGTAGAACAGACGTGACTATAGCGGCCATTTTGGATTGGGACATGGCGGCCATCTTGTTTAATCTGATCAATTAAAAGTCAATTAAACCGCGAATTAAACCGCGAATCAGATGCTCTAATTAATGTCGCGGATTGACCTAATTATTTTTGATGTGTGCTACTGATTAAATTACGCATTAGCTTCCGATTAAATTACGCATTAGTTTTTTAATTTGCTTCTGGAATTACGCGGCGGCCATTTTTAATTTTCGCGGAAATATTTGAAATTTGAAATTTTTCCGATTTTTTTTCTAAGTTCCATTATTTGAATTTTAAACTTCTCGGGTGTCAGCCATCTTGGTTTTCTGCGCGCGCACTTCTAGCGGAAATATTTGAATTTCAAACTGTTAAATCTTCCGTCTCCCTCATCGAAGCTGTTCTCCTTGGTTTTCTGCGCGCGCACTTCTAGCGGAAATATTTGAATTTCAAACTGTTAAATCTTCCGTCTCCCTCATCGAAGCTGCTCTCACAGGATGGATTTTTATATTTAAAAAATCTCGGCCTGGCGCGGATTTGAACCCGAGTTGCCTGGCCAGTACCCCATACACCTAACCCCTAGACTAGAGAGTTGTCTTAGAAATTTAAGGTTTGAGCAGTGTGCCATTCCGCTTGAGTACCGCTATGCTGTCATATTATAAAATTATTTATTTCCTGAAAATTATAATTAATAACAGATGAACTGCATTGTGCATAATTTAGAACCATAGTAATATTTTTAAAAGGCATCTTCGTAAGTGTTTTATTTTATCAATAACTTGTTTTATGTAGCGGGCTGTAAATTTTAATCGACAAAATGCATTGTTACCGGGGGGTTGCTCTGCTGGAGTTTAGACTTTTTATAATAGAAATTAAATAAATGAACTGAATCACTCAAATGTTTTATAACGCTCAGGATCAAGCTGTCTCTATTTAATAAATGTGTTTTACAATCAACCATTGTTTTATTTGCAGACGGTATAGAAAATCTATTTTATTTTAAATAAACGTTGTACCAAAGCGTCCAAGATATTGGAATTAATGTTAAAACGGCTTTGTATTTTAAAACTGACTTGTGTTTATTAAACGCGACGACAATTTGAAAGCTAGATGGATATCTTTAGTGTCTTGCATCTAATCTGTTTTGTACAAAATTTCGAAGTACACACGAATAGAAAAATACAGTTTACGAACTAAGCAATTTAGCGACTCCAGTATAAATGCAAACGAACGAAAATAAAAACGCAATTGGCCACAAAGTAACATAATTCTCTATTTAATAAATGTGTTTTACAATCAACCATTGTTTTATTTGCAGACGGTATAGAAAATGTATTTTATTTTAAATAAAAGTTGTACCAAAGCGTCCAAGATATTGGAATTAATGTTAAAACGGCTTTGTATTTTAAAACTGACTTGTGTTTATTAAACGCGACGAAAATTTGAAAGCTAGATGGATATCTTTAGTGTCTTGCATCTAATCTGTTTTGTACAAAATTTCGAAGGCTGTGGCAAAAGAAAAATGCATTGTTATTGTGGGATTGTGCCTAAGGTTCTTAAAAGACGTTACATTATTTCCGCGTGAGAAACGGACAAGTTTAGGCTTGCGGGGGTCGGGCATGACTGCTGTAACTTTATCTCAGGCACTCGCTCAAAATGTCTGTAGTTTTAATATGCCTGAAGGTACTTCGTCATTCTTTCCAAGTATTTAAAAAATATATATTAGACGTGTTTTAAAAAATATATGCATAAACGTTTTGCGATTTTCTAACGATTTGGTTCATATGATTTTTGTCGCTTTTAAAATAAATACATATTATTTTATTTCGTGCTTGAGTTTTATAATTACGCTGTGTCCCTTTGTGGCTTGATTACGTCACGCCGAAGTCTGCCGTCTCACTCACTCATCACAGATGTTCTCTTTCGCTCGCGGAATTGATTACATTTATTCGCAGTTTGATCTAATTAATTTCGCGGTTTGATCTAATTAATTTCGCGGTTTGATTATTTTTATCATTTGTCCCGGTATTACAATCCGTCAGTAAAAAGTTTGTACTGTACTGCAATTCGTCACGGAGAATGCATGTATAGACAGGAATCAACCCCTAGATATATCTTACAAATTTTGTATGACGTAATACTTCTCCAGTTTAAAAAAAAAGCGGCGGATAATAATTCATGGAGCTATTACGTAACAAACTGAAATAAAAGCTCGTCGTCGGTGTTCATATTTGTTGTAAAATACTTTACTTTAATAAATGTGTTTAATACTATTTAGAAAATAAAAACACAAATTAGTTTGTAATTAAACATATTTTTATTACACACGAATAGAAAAATACAGTTTACGAACTAAACAATTTAGCGAAACGTGTTAAAATGATTGACGCCTCACAGAAAAAGTTATAAAATAATAAAGCTAATTGACGCATCACAGAAAAGTAAGAAAATAAAAAGAATAAACATCCAGTTTAAAAAACATTTAATAGATGTTCACTGCTCAGCCGTCACGCTTCCACATTTTAAATTAATTATTTTCTTGAAGTTTTAAATTATAGCAGATGTATTACAGCGTCTAGGTTATTAAAAGGTTGCTACGATGTATACTCTACAAGTTGAGAAAAGGTGGCGAGGGCCGGCATCGATATGCCAATTTATTAATAATTTTCAAAGTAAACTACTCTAACTTGTTGCAATTTTAGGGAGCTTTGTTAATAATTTCAAACTATGTAACTCTAGCTTGTTGTGCTTTTATTCAAATCTTGCTAAAAGCACACAAGATCGTTGAAAAAAACTCTAACACCAGCATTTCTAGAAGGAAAAAATTCAGTTAAGTAGACTCTTTGGGAATTTTTATTACAAAAAGTTGTTTTACAATTGATTAAATATGCATTCGAGAGTAGACATTGCTTTAATTTACACGTAAAATGTTTCAATGTAGTCCACCAAGGCCAGCACCCCTTCGGGCATTTCGTCCCAACAATCAACATCTTCCGCTCTTGGTCCATTTTAGTCGAAAAAGAGCTCAATCGTTTGTTCTGGTAGAACCGTCGTGAATAAACTAGCTTAAAATCAAGACTTTCATAATAAATATATAAAAAAAATATGACAGGTGAGGGAATCGAATCCAGCAATTTTCGAAACCGGTTTGATATATATTTATCGAAGGACTTGACCAACAGTTGACGTTTTATTAATATTTGTCGTGATTCGTCATCGCTGAAATTTTACAAGAGTCAACCTGTCTGCTATGCGGCGCACGCAATGGTTCCACCTCTTTTATTTTAAAATTTGTAAAACCAGATGTCCAAGCCGATACCGCACTAACTCGTTTTAAGTGATTGTGCTCTGTTACCTGGTGTATCGGAAGATGGCTCCCAGACGAATTAATAACTGTCAGGATGCAACCGCACCTTACAGCAGGACATCAATTGCAGAATCAAGTAAGAAAAAGACAAAACTAAGTAAGAAGATGCAGTTTTCAAATAAAATCCAACACCTGGAAGCGCTAGCATCACCGCAGATAATAGTTGGTGACGAAGAAACCCTGGGACCATCGTCACAGCTAACCGGACATAGCGAAGATTTGAGGTTGATCGTGCAGGAGCCCATGCAGCACTGTGACGTAATAACGGACACCCCGCCCGAGGACAAGCAGCTCCGTCGTGAGAAGAAGCGGACATTGTGTGATTTTTGTATGCCTCTAAACAATACAATTGCAGAATCATGTAAGAAAAGGACAAAGTCATGTAAGAAAAAGACAAAGCCAAGTAATAAAACGCAATTTTCAAATAAAACCCAACACCGGACAACACTACTACCACCACAGATAGAGGTTGTTGACGAAGAGACCCGGGGCCTGTCGCCTGATCAAACAGGTATGCATAGCTGTGACGTAACAACGGACACCCCGACCGAGAACAAACATATCTTCCGTGAGAAACGGTTATTGTGTGATTTTTGTATGCCTCTAAACATTAGTTCTAGCAAAGTTGTTTATTTAGGCCTGGATTCTTATAAAAACTTTTCACCTGTGGCTAGAACTCTGAATACCGACGGATTAGGTGTTTCATTCACGGCGGATGCGTTTATTGTTTTTCTGGAGGCTCTACCGGACATGTTTGTGATGGCGAAACAAGGATCTTTTAAATGTGATTTAAGTGAACATACAGTGGAACATGTGACCATCGACACTTGCAGGATTATTCCAAAGGACCCCGTCAGCAAATTTACACTTTACGTGACGTATGACACGCTGTCAAATTTATTGCCTATGTATGATTTGATGGTAGTTAAAATCAACGACTTGAAACGTGCACAATGTAATTTCGAAAAGTTTGCTGCATCAATAAGGCAGAGGTCCCCAACATCAAATACGAATGGAATTCTGAACTGGGAGCGCCTTAAACTTTAAAATGCCACAATGAAATTTGTTCTACGACCCCGTGTAAACGACTTCTGATTTTATTACTTGCAGCCTTTTTAATTTGAAATGTTGTGCACCTCAAACTACAGTTTTGTAAATTGCTAACGAATTTTTAGAAAATAAGACATTCAGTTGTACAATTATTTTTATATTATTAAGTATTATACGAAATAAGAACAATATATTTGTTTATTACAAAGTGTTTGTGTTTTTTTTTATTTCTACTCTGCTTTTGTTTTTCACGAATCTGAAATAATTACAAAATCTAAAAGCTAAAATATTAGTATTTGAAGTTATTTTACAGTTACAAAGTGTAATATTTCAAAAAATCAATCTACGATTTCATAATGGCGTGATATAATTTAAAAAATTGTGATTTTTTAAAATTTTTGACTACATTTTATAAAAAAGTGGTATCGGTTTGGACAGCTGGTTTTACAAATTTTAAAATAAAAAGAGGTGGAAACACTGCGTGCGCCGCATTGCAGACAGGTTGGCTCGAGCACTCACTGCATAATTAAGAAAACATCTAGTTTAAAACCCTTCTATTTGCAATTTCAAACAATATTTCATATAAATTAAACCATGTACAAATTTCTAAATCGGTTTTGATATATATTTTATCGAAAGACTTGATCCTAAGCTACCGTTTTTATTACTATTTGCCGTGATTCGTCATCGATGAATTTTACAAGAGCCAACCTGTCTGCTGTGTGACGTACGCAATGTCTCCATCCCTTTTTATTTTAAAATTCTATAAAAACAGAGGCCCGACTGATGCCGCACTAACACGTTTTAAGCCATTGTACTCTGTTACCTGATGCGGCAGCAGTTTGGACCTCTGCTTTTATAGAATTTTAAAATAAAAAGGTATGGAAACACTGCGTGCGTCACATCGCAGACAGGATGGCACTTGTAAAATTCATCGATGACGCATCACGACAAATAATAAAACGGCAGCTGAGGGTCAAGTCTTTCGATAAAATATATATCAAAACCGATTTAGAAATTTGTACATTGTTTAATTTATATGAAATATTGTTTGAAATTGCAAATAGAAGGGTTTTAAACTAGATGTTTTCTTAATTATGCAGTGAGTGCTCGAGCCAACCTGTCTGCAATGCGGCGCACGCAGTGTTTCCACCTCTTTTTATTTTAAAATTTGTAAAACCAGCTGTCCAAACCGATACCGCACTAACTCGTTTTAAGTCATTGTGTTCTGTTACCTAGTGCATCTGAAGATGGGCCCCAGACGAAACGTCGGTATGGACACTGCCTTCGTAGATCTACAAGGGTTCCGTGGCGAGAAGAAGCAGTTTATTCCGAAAGAAGTGGCTGTTATTTCAGCAGATGGTAATCAGCTAGCAATTTTCGTTTTAAAACCTCCTGCAAATTATGTCACTCTGCCCTATTTCGTTAAAAAAGGCATAAACTATCTGGAGCATAGTCACCACGGTCTAGCATGGGATACTGGTTCTATACATTTTGATGAATTTGAAACTGAGCTAGCAAGAGTTCTCAAAAAATTTGAAAAAGTGTACGTTAAGGGTCAAGAAAAAAAGGAGGTTCTAAGTTTTCTGAATAAAATCGTCGTGAATCTGGAAGATCTCGAGTGACCATCTTTAAAAGTTCTGCGAAAAACTGCTACTGCCGTACGCTGCCTTAATCACAATATCTGTTCGCCGGTGTGTGCATTGGAAAACATACTAATTTTATCCGATTGGTGGCGCCATGAATACAATGGAAGTTCAGAAAATATTGCAAACAATCCCGAGTCTGTTGAATGTGAAACGCCCTGTTTTTGCTTCTGATCAAACTTCCTACAAGAATTGTGCGACTGGCTTGGGAGCGTCTTAAACTTCTGATTTTATTACTTGCAGCCTTTTTAATTTGAAATGTTGTACACCTCCAACTACAGTTTTGTAAATTGCTAGCGGATTTTTAGAAAAATAAGACATTCAGCTGTACATTTATTTTTATATTATTAAGTATTATACGAAATAAGAACAATATATTTGTTTATTAGAAAGTGTTTGTGTTTTTTATTTCTACTCTGCTTTTGTTTTTCACGAATCTGCAATAATTACAAAATCTAAAGCTAAAATATTAGTATTTGAAGTTATTTTACAGTTACAAAGTGTAAAATTTCAAAAAAATCAATCTACGATTTCATAATGGCGTGATATAATTTAAAAATTATGATTTCTTTTAATTTTGAGCGATGCATTTTATAAAAAAGTGTAAAACATTTGCAAAATTATGCATAGTTTATGTAACATGATGTCGATTTTGTAAAAATTTATGTGAGATGATGTGTAATTGCAATATTTTTATTAATTTTCATCGTGTGTTAAATTAAAATGCCATTTTTGCATAATTTATGTGACATCATGTCAGTTTTTGTAAAAATTTATGTGAGATGTTGTATGATTGCTTGTTTTTATTCAAATTTTTGTTACTTTGGGGGTCAACACATACGTATTTTCGTAATTTTTGCTCGCTTTTATTCAAATTTATTTTAATTTGTCGTCAACACATACGTCTTTTCGTAATTTTTGCGTGTTTTTATTCAAATTTATTTTCATTTGTCGTCAACACAGACGTATTTTCGTAAAATTTTACTATTTTTCAATGAAAGTTGTATAAAAATATTGTTTTTTGTCGTATTTGCAGAATTTAGTGTGACAAGATGCCGATTTTTATAAATTTTCATGGGAGACGATGTCGATTTTCTAAAATTTTAAACGAAATGCTTTGGAAATTGCGTGTTTTTATTCAAATATTAGTATTTGAAGCTATTTTACACATACAAAGTGTAGAAAAATCATATAAATTGAGCTACGATTTCATAATTGTGTGATGTACTTTAAAAAATTACGGTTTATTTGTTAAACGTTTGCAAAATTATGCATATTTTATGTAACATGATGGCGATTTTGTAAAAAATTTATGTGAGATGCTGTGTAATTGAGTGATTTTTGTTCAATTACAAAAAGGCGTATGTATTGACGACAAACTAAAATAAATTTGAATAAAAGCGCGCAAAAGTTACAAAAAGACGTATGTGTTGACCCCCAAAGTAACAAAAATTTGAATAAAAACGCAATCATACAGCATCTCACATAAATTTTTACAAAAACTGACATGGTGTCACATAAATTATGCAAAAATGGCATTTTAATTTAACACACGATGAAAATTTAATAAAAATATTGCAATTACGCATCATCTCACTTAAAAAATTATCACATTTCATTTTACAAAACGATTTATAATAACGAAAATGATGTAAAACAGTTTTAGAGTTATTTCTAAGCATAATTTTGTAAATGTTTTACACTTTTTTATAAAATGTATAGTCAAAAATTAAAAAAAATCACAATTTTTTAAATTATATCACGCCATTATGAAATCGTAGATTGATTTTTTGAAATTTTACACTTTGTAACTGTAAAATAACTTCAAATACTAATATTTTAGCTTTTAGATTTTGTAATTATTTCAGATTCGTGAAAAACAAAAGCATAGTGAAATAAAAAAACACAAACACTTTGTAATAAACAAATATATTGTTCTTATTTCGTATAATACTTAATAATATAAAAATAATTGTACAGCTGAATGTCTTATTTTCTAAAAATTCGTTAGCAATTTACAAAACTGTAGTTTGAGGTGCACAACATTTCAAATTAAAAAGGCTGCAAGTAATAAAATCAGAAGTCGTTTACATGGGGTCGTAGAACAAATTTCATTGTGGCATTTTAAAGTTTAAGGCGCTCCCAGGCCAGAATTCCATTCGTATTTGATGTTGAGGACCTCTGCCTTAGAGGCGTTTTTCTAACGGCCCTTTTTTGGAGGCGTTTCTTTATCGGCGTTCTTCTGACTGAACCTTTTTGATGTGGACTTGGGTGAGTAGCGGGTGTTTTTAATTTATATTCTAAATCGGACTCGCAGTTATCAGTTTCCATTTCGGTTTTTCCTGTAGTACCAGTCGGGGTTGGCTTCTTTTACTGTTTAGGTTTAGCTAGCAGCACATTAGCAACGTTAAGGTCTTTGATGTAATCAATAAACTGTAGGCGTCCGGGTGGATTAATAGTTTTTCGAGGCCTCAGTTTGTCGTGAACTAAATCGACTATGTTAGACGCCGGTAAAATTTCACCCTTTATAGTAACGGTACTTTTGTGATCCCAGCTCACATCGTTTGAGGTACTCAAAATGCGTAGGAAAACTTCAGCTTTTTTCTTTAAAGGTTTGGGAAGTGTAGATAGAATAACGGCATTTGATAGGCTGTCACTGGTTGTTTCAATAGGTATTTTGATTGGCTGCCGCGCCTGGTTTGTGAAATGAAGGAATCGTTGTAACACTTGATTGTATTGCCCCCATTTATCGTGATCAGTTAATTTGGACTTTAAAACTTTTTGCATTTAGTCATCAAGCTGATAATATATTTTTCTCCGCATTCCCACCAGACTTAAGACGTTGGACAAATTCCGGCGATACAATCAACATCTTCCGCTCTTGGTCCATTTTAGTCGAAAAGGAGCTCAATCGTTTGTTCTGTTAGAACCGTCGTGAATAAACTAGCTTAAAATCAAAACTTTCATAATAAATATATAAAAAAATATGACAGGTGAGGGAATCAAATCCAGCAATTTTCGAAACATGTCGTTTT